>WHVE01000583.1:0-85690 GCA_015178995.1 Trichophaea hybrida
CATGAAGTCGTAATGGCAAAAGTGAAAAAGGTACAGAACAGGGTCAGGGTCATCACCAGAAGGAATGGACTAAATCTAGCAAATGCCAGAAACATCCAGGTAGCTGCAGTCCAGTCAATCACCCTTTATGGAGCAGAACTGTGGTGGAT
The DNA here is from genome assembly GCA_015178995.1 of Trichophaea hybrida. Classification (NCBI taxonomy): domain Eukaryota; kingdom Fungi; phylum Ascomycota; class Pezizomycetes; order Pezizales; family Pyronemataceae; genus Trichophaea; species Trichophaea hybrida. The sequence goes on from WHVE01000583.1 coordinate 150, forward strand.
CAATCAGGTTGGAAGACAATAAAACCTACAGAAGCTGGTGAACATGTCAGCTAGACAGATGACAGGAATTCTCCAAACAAAACCAGTGGTCCCTCTGTTAAACAAGGTAGGGCTGTGACCAGCACAGTCACTACTCAACAATGAACAAAGACAGTTCCAAAGAAACTAGTTCGAATGCCAAATGTTCATGGTAGGAAATATAATGAAAGGAGAGAGTGAAGTAGCAATATGACTGAGAAGATATTTAGGTGTAGAGAAAAAGGTGGAAGAAAACACCCTACTGGAATACAAATTAAAAGCAGAAGCAAAAATGGAGATACTGAACAAAAAGAATGCTCAAAAGAAAGTGTATATTCCTAAGAATGGGCTGGTTCAGTCGACAGATAGTTCAAGATTGGACAACAAGAGAGCGTGATGTGCAGTGGCGTGGAGGGAGGGTGATAGATAGAGAAACATGCGATATCACCTTGGAATGAAGAAAGAAGTATACAATACAGTTTGCGATACAATTTTCCAAGCTGTGAGAATAGAAGCACACTCTGATCAGATTGTGAAATGATTAAAAGGGTCACCATGTTCAGCGACTCTACTACAGCAATCAAAAGAGTCAAATACCCCAATCTGAGACGACAACAGAGCATTGCCATCAATACGGTCCAGTGGAACTATAAACTCACAGGAAAAAATATTCCATTGGTCTATTGGTGGGTACCATCTCATGTGGGAGTTGAAGGAAATATAGAAGCAGACAAGCATGCAATGGTGAAAGCCCAGGATGAGGAAGAGGGTGTGAAAGTACTAGTGAAAGTCGTTGAAGAATGGTCATTGGCAGGTATCCATAGAAGTGTTACAGATGCCCAGTGGACCAAAACAATACCATGGTGGAAGGAAAAGCTCAGCAAGACGGCAGGGTATAGAATGAACAAACAGAGGAGGATGGCAAATGAAATAAACTTAGCTAAAAAGTCAATTGTGGCAAGGTATCTTCAGCTTAAAGTAGGCCATGCCCTAATAGTGATTCACCTAAAATGTATTAAGGGAGAGCCTAGAGTGCTGGTTGTTCAAGAGTGAAATGCAAACAAGAGACCACCTTTTCGAGTAATACAAAATATAGAAGTGACAACAGAATATTTTTTGGGCAAAGTTGAAGACAAAGTGCAAGTAAAAGGAGAATATAATGGTATATATATCACAGGTCTTTGATACAGATGAAGCCATTGAACGAATATTGGATTTTCATTTTAATATGGATGTCGGAAGAGTAATGGGGGTGAGGGAGGGGGTTTGGAGGAAGCAGAGGAGGGTGGAAGTAGCAGCAAAGAATAGGGGGGGACAAGGTGAGGGGCAAAGGAGTGTGGAAAGTTGGCAAGTTTGTAGGTTAGCTCAGGCAGATAGGGGTGGTTTCTATGGGATGAAGGGTAGTAGTTGAGGATGGTATGACTTGGATCCAAGAGGACTGAGGGGACACCTGAAGTTCACACTGGAGATGTACCAGGAAAAGAAGTTAGATATGCCATGGCTGCAGGCGGCTGAATACAATATGATTACAAACAAACAAACTCCAATAGCTGACAATGGTTATCACCTACGACACAATCTCAAACTCAATTCGACGGCCGGCGTCGACGATGCACCAAATAGTAAACTATCTACCTTGAGCAACACCCTCATTGAGACAAAACACCCACCCACAAAGATCGGTCTGAGATCCACACACCTCAGACAACCATGATTCCAATGCTAAGAAAGTCATTAATAATTTATGGTAAACGTGATTTCTGTTGTCATTGGCCTGACATGATGTATATATAGAACATATGATACGAAGCAGGAAGAAAGCTTCAGGAATTTCAGCATCCTATCATGCCCTATGACCGCCTCAAAATTGCGGGGTAATATACAGTAGCATCATTGCTCCGCCCCACACATTATCGCTAACAGATATCGCATACCGGCGGTCTTCATCACCGCGTCAAAATCGAGCTGTCTGAACACGGACCACCACACCAACATGGAACTTTCGAGTAGTCTCGTTGTGAACATCAATTTGAGGCGCATATGATTACTAGGGTCTTCTGTCATTTCTTCCGAAATATGCCTTAGCCAATAAGAATCCCGGTCTATGCATAATACATTGCAGGAATTGTAGACTTACTCCCTATGGATATGCGGTATTGCCAAGCTCCACTTTTCGAAAGATGAATCACGATATGGCTTATCAGATAAATGAGATCTAGATCGTCCATGGCAGTGAAGACTCTGTGTATTTCTCTCAACCTTGACATCGACCCACCAGAAACATTGCGTCTGGCTTGCCTCGCGCGCTGCAGACTAGCTAGTGCCTTCGGCGTGGCACAGGCTAGCATTCAGTCGATTCCAAAAAATAGAACCTATTGGACATCGCTGGATTCAAAACAAGAATGCAATAATTGAAGATTGGCCTACCTTTTCAGGCATGTTTCACTGCTCGGATTTTCGGTACTAAATTCTGGCAGCGATACAAGAATTCCAGAATAAAAAACCTGCACTTGGACTTTCTTAGGTTCAGTTTGACGGCAGGAATTGCTCGATCATAGACCAGAGCCTAGGCAATCTCAAAATGCTCTGACTATTTAACATTTAACTGGATGTGTGGACAATTTTCATTTTTGAATTTGCGTGTGGAGAAACTGGGTCGAAAAACTGAGGAAACCCCCTCAAACTACTACGCATGATAAACAAATCCTCAAAGTCAAATACTGTCTACAGAGTGCCGTCATTGTTTATATGTACTTGCACACATAGCAGAACCAAAGGTCAATTGAGGAAGCTTCCGAGATTTCGGTGTCGATGACCCTAGCCCCCACCCCATATTTTGTTGGAAACATTTTTACCGGTACCGAGTAAACACTCGTACCGGTACACACACTCGGGATATAGATCTACGATGTCTTTGACCATCTGTTGTCTAGACCCAAATATCATCCCATTCCATATGCGCAGCAACATGGCACACCGGAATGCGATTGTTTCTGTAGAAGACGTTGTGCGTTAGATAGGACATCAATTATGCAGGATCCCGTAGCCTTGTTTTGTTGTTGTTGTTTATTCATACTGTATTTACTCTAGCTAAAGTATGATATGGGCGTTATCACCTGTGCCTCCGGGCGAGCCAGTTAGATGGTGGAGCTCCCACCTACTACCATTCATATCTGCTGACAAAAGAAATGTAAGAGACTGACCACACCTAATTAAAATCTCATGACGAAAGAAAAGAAAAAGATAAACCCCACCGACCTCCATGCCTCACATAGGCAGGAACTTCCTAACATCCATCGCTACCAGAAAGTCCATCACACCCTGGTCACATATTTCCATGAAAAAAAACCTCAGATATCTGTACTGGCCGACACCTGCCCACTTTCCAGCCCGTTGCCTTCCCCAACTCCTTACAGAGCTTCCTCCGCTGGTGTTTCTACTGGCTGTAGTAATAGTGGAGATGCTCTTGTGCCTGGGCCACCGTCCCTCTGCACCACCTGCACTTGTTGTCTTCCCGGTGTCCGAAACGTTTTAAGCTGTGGTAGGTGCATGCCTTGTTTTGTTCCACCACGACAGCAATGCGATGTGACACCAGGCGCAAACCGCTGTTTCCTGAACTCGGCAAATAAAGCATCTAGTTGTTAATGTGGGGCGGGCTAGAATCCTTGTCTGCTCGGGTAACTGCATTTTCTTGTCGTAGATGTTTAATGATCATGATCAATGGGAAGTGCCCACCCACGTTTTTTCAAGGAATTATACATGTTATGGTTGCATGTGTATCGTCCCTCATAAATATAGGTTTTGTTTTGAATATACACGTTGGCATATGTATCCTACCGGGAGACTTGCCATCAGAATTCCGGAGACTGAATAACAGCAAGCACTGGAAGTGCTCATGCTGCCTTTCGTAGACAGCTAACTATATTTTTGCCTTGTGCTAATTACAAGGCTTTAAATAGATACTTGACTCCTAATTTCTGTTTTAAGAAAAAAGTAACCTCAACTTGACATAGTGCAACACTTGTCTCATTAAGTATCCCTGAAGTCTTGTTATAGAACAGCATGTTTACGATACACATAGCGTTTACGCTTCCAGTGAGAGGTGGTCGACGAACCTCAAATTTACAGGCCATGAGAAAATACTTCAACGTTAAAGGTGCAGGGCATTGGCCATTGCAACGGGCAGTCAATGTAGGTGTAAATCGGTCCATTCAACATCATAACCGTTAACACCTAAAATCTAGTGCATTCACGAATTTAGGCATCAGAGCTCTAACCAAGAGTATCCGGATCTGGCACCACGAAGTCTTCTGGTTCTAATCTTAACGAAGTTCATAACTGTTCGAACTATGCCATGATGAACTAAGAAACGAGAGTTCGCACCAAAAATGTTACATTCCGGCGCGCTGAGTGGAACAGAATCTCAAGAATTACTTCTCCTCACGTCAGATCGGAAATGTACATGAAGGATAGTCTATTCACGACATTGGAATATCATATCATCCGTGAGGAAATTTCTCACCATAACTGAGCATTCAAGCTATCACCGCATGCGTGCGGACGAATGCTATTCGACACTTCGGTTGCCAACTCGAGATCAGTTCTAAGTCGAGCCAGATTTCGGGTATCGACAGAGTTGTGTCTACAAATCACCAATTTTCCCTTGGGAATATTAACGTCGACCTTGGCTGCGTTCGCGATCAAGGACTAACCTTACGACAAAATAACACCCATTCTCAGATGTTATATTACAGAGATGATGCCGCTCGACAAGTTTGCATGCGTTCTCTTATCATATGCCAACCGAAAGTCCAGCTAGTTAGACGCAACCAGCAATCTCGATAGCAGAAACAACCTCTTTCTATTCACTTTGGCCTTGATACTCAAAGCCCGATATAACAACCCATCGCCCGCGGTGAGGTTCGGGGACCAGGCAAATACATTGTTGACTTTCTATGCACTTTTTGCGCGTATTGAAGAAGTAACAAGTTGGCCCAGATTTTACGGAAATTACATAAGTCTTGCCAATTCGAATGTCTAACGTAAGTTTCTCGTCACTGAGGAGAGGACAACAAGGGGTCTGATGTTGCACATTGGGATATGCTGTATACTGGTCCCTCCAACAGGGCGTTCAGTGAGCAACTGGTAGTGAGTGAGTCAGCACTTGACCCTGATCTTGTTACAGTTATATATCGGAGATGCCGATTCTTACTACGGGAATTTATCAAGCATAGGAGACTGGACATGTTAACCAATCGTGATCTTCGGATCTCGCTAAATTAAATATCCCATACTGGTAGCATCAACATGGATCAGGGGGACTAAAGTGTTGTGATTTGAAGTGCACGGACTTCGCCGGCACATGTGCTTGAGATATCTTCAAATGGTTGCCGAGTCATCGAAGTCGTCAAATTCTCTTCAGAATCATTAATCTAGTCGATATGCACCACGTATGGACCAAATGATATGATTGGACCTTACCAACAATTTTTTTAATCTAATAGCTGCACATGCACATTCAAAATCCTGCCTAATAGCCATTACTATCCTACAATACGAACGTCAACCGGACTGGAAAGGTTGATCCGAATTTGGACTCGACTCAACACCTGGGAATCTGTCGAATGGCGGCGATTGCTCCTACCCACTGGTTGAGCCTGATAAGTACAACGAGATCTTACTTGATACTGTGAGTGCGAATAGGGTAACATCGATTTGTTAGGAGTAGATGTCAGCACAGCTATAGTTCATTGGTGCCACCCTGATCCAACCATCACCTGGAGATACCCGAATTTTGGCCTCCGTCCACATCGACTCTTTAGATATATTTTCGTATAACTTGCAGGTTGTCGCGCCACTGGCTTTGTTCCACCTTGGACCGGAAATTGCCCTCGAGACGTAAGGTTCGCCGCCGAAATTATTACCGCTAGTCGAATGACTCTCCCGGGCGCTAATGATGGTCAACTCTAACTCCGCTTGGTTGAGGGATATATATTGCACGCCGGTTACATTTTTAGATGCATAATATAATGCCCTTACGAGACATCTATTGTCCACTTTGGGTGAGACAGACATGTCGATAACTTCTACGGTTTCCCCATGCAAGACTAACTGCATCATGGTTTGTGGACCTCCGGCTGGGGGCCTACCCGGATAGCTGCCTGAAATCGAACGAATGGCATCAGTATAATGGGTACGTTCGGACATCTTACGGGAAATATTCTCATCGAGCGCATGTGTTTGCATAGCAATATCGATTCATTTGCGTCCACGTTCAGCTTGTGCCTCAACGTCATTGCCAACAACGTTTGGGTAATATTAGGCGGCATATATCTAATGTACATGGGATTGAAAGCTCCATTCAAGAGGTTTACCGCTAATAACATTCACTTGGTCATCACCACCACAACGCCACCGGCCCGAAGCCCCGCGATACTCGGCCACTCCGCATCATAAGCCTCGGCAAGGTTGCAAGATGTGCCTCGGGTTTCAGGCAAAATATTACCATTTCAAAACACTATCAGCGTCAAAAAGAGAGCTGTGTTTTGAACCTCCAACTCTAGCTAGATACACACAGGTCGCAGATATTGCTGCATAGTATATCACTGACTATGTCTCTTGGCACATCTCTTCCGTGGTGAATACAAGGGATCGCCAACGAACCATTGATTCATAATGATAATTCATTACCGATTTCGCGTGCAGTTCTTGGTACTGATGCAGGCCTGGATCAACGTGGGGACGGGTTTAGGGGGGCTTGTTTGTGCCAGGATTGACATCTGGAACGATATTCAACATTCGAGAAATGGATGATCCGTTAGATAACCTCCGCCGCCCATGTCGTAACAGAAGTCTAGGGGATCACAAATGTTGCCTCCTAAGATACAGGAACACCCAAAACCCTAAGAATTCCGGGAATGGTATGAGTTGACCGAGTTGCACCCCGCCCTACTTGCTCGCCATCTAGTGCAGCCCTATTATCTTCATCCATACTGTCGTTTTGTTTGTGGTATGAATACAGATGAACGTCTGAATACGTGTTCCGTGTTCACTTGGGTGGGACCTGATGAGGTTAGCGTCTCTGCTACCATCAGCTTCGAAAATGAATAAATTTTTTTAGCTTTCACTTTGAGGTACCAGCCAACCAGATCAGGAGCGAATATGGTATTTATGTCAAAAAATAATTCGCATCCCATTGAAGTTGATTTGATTAGGATATTAAAATAGAGCGATAATTGAATATTTCATGTTCAAACTATACAATTGCAACCACTCAGAGAAATACAAAGTCTTCATTGGCAATAAAACACGACACTCTCTTTCAGCGCAATTGCTAATGAGTTAGCCAAGAAACCGAAACCTAAAGGAGAAACAGCTAAACAATGGTACTGGTCGCCAGCCGATGGAACCCTAGAAAATACGTCAAAATAGAAGCAACAAAGGCAAATCGTAACATCATCGATGCCAATGAGTGGAGTGACAGTGCTAGATTGACAGAATAGGAAACAAATCGACGATAGATCAAAGCTCTAGCGAGCATCCTAGCGCTGCGAACTGCCGTAATCTTGCCTTAATAGCGGACATCAACTAGGGCAAGGACGCTTAAGACCCCCGCCTTGATTGGCGACTCTTCATACTCCAGTTTGTCAAACTTCACATTGGGAAACATGTCCCGAAATATTTGATCGTCAAACCGATTATCGTGGATCGGCCTACAGTTGTCACTCTCCAACAGTGACATGACCGCTTGGTTTAGCTTCGTTTCATCGATTGTTTTATCTGAATGGTTGCTATCACTTCCATACTCCGCCTTGGGTGTGGCTTCATCTGGTAGTGTTGGTTGCTGGGAAGATGTTCGATTTGGGTACATTTGCTTGGGATTCAAGCCTTCCGGAGGTGTTACGTCCACGTCTGCGTCTGCCTCACATGGTGCGCTAGACTCCGCCCCTTGGCTGGCTTGGTTTGGTGGCGGAATTGGAGGAACTGTCGCTACAGACTTTTGGATCTCAGACACCGTTGTTGACTCTGATAATGCTGTATCCGTATGAACTGACGATATATCGGTTGTCGCATCGGCATCGGTCGCAGGTGAGGATGTGGATGATTGATGTGCGGAGCTTGCCGTACACGTTGTGGCGCGCCCAGAAATTTCACATTTGGGTAGTTGAAACATTGCTGCAATCGAAGCGTTTTCATCTCTTGTCTCATTCGGATTTCTTTCAGACATTCTGGGTAATATGGATGGAATCTGGTGGTGATTTCAATGAAGGATTCTGGTCTTAATGCATGGACGAAAATCAGCAAACATAGCTCGGTCTCGACCGACGGAAGCCGACCAACTCACACTTGAGGGTTTAATCAGGGTAAAGGCGAAGTAAGGAGAGAGGAATCGAGCAGAAGACAGGAAAGATGAGTAAATGAGGAAAGAAGTTTTTGGGGCGGAGGTTATGGAAGGTGTTCAATGTTTCAGTGAATGATTGCGTCAGTATGCACCATGAGCCCCCAAACCCGAATTTGGCCAAACTTATATTAAATATTTAGGATACGGGTGGGAAACGAATCTGAGGGGTGGGGAAACGAGATATGGACAAATGAGAAATACCAGAATCGAACGATGAGACGATACGACGAATTCTATCATAATCGATCGATGCGGTTTCGCTGCAGATCTAATTGGCTTGAATGGGTACATCTCCGACTCTGCAGCACGCTCATGCTCATAACGACAATACGACACTCCACTGGAATTACCAACAGCGTTAACGAGATCAACATTTATAATTCTTCTCCGCCAATTGGATGCAGATTACGGTTTCTTTGGTTTGTTATTCATTTGATCATGCTGGATTTATCATATCAGCACATGCACAAGAGCGTGGCTCCCCCCACGACCAAACCTTCCCTGGAACCGGCAGCTGTTCATGGATCCAGCCATTCGGGTATCCTTGGACGATGTGCTTCGCCTTCTGAAACATATATCAGCTTGTTTGCCGTAGTGGTTGCAATCCCTACCCTCGGATGATGCACATTGGCTTATGGGCCCGAAGAAGCCGATGAAGTCATGACGTATTCGGACGGTAAGAAGCTCGCAGAAGTTTACTGTACGGAATTCCAATATCCCGCCGCTTAAATGCAACTTCATCTGTTTTTGGCTATGCCCACATATCCTTACGCATACGGTGCCAGAAATCGATTTCATCGTAACCCACGGACCAATTTCTGCATCAGTTTCACATGAAAATGTTATTTCAGGTTGATAACGATGCACTTCATGCTGACGAACGTTGTAGTCAGGCAAAACCCATCGGGTCACATATTCCCCCCATCAGCTATGACAATCCGAACCATTCCAATTGGAAGCTGAATACCAGATAGTACCCAATATCGGCTTCCTCAGGCCCATGCGCCTCTGTAGTTGGAATTTCCAAGCGAGCATAGAAGAACCTCAGTGGGCATCGCCCACCATGTTTGTCCAATGGAAATTTTGCCTCGGTGCCACGAAAAACGCGCGTTTCTTGGAACATAGCGCATCGTTCTCACTCATCGCGCACGGGTCTCGCTCATCCAGATACCATCGTCACCAATAATGGAATGCAATGGAATATCGCTTCATGGCAGGAATAATATATTACCGCCCTTCGCAGGCCGACTTCCACATGTATATTGCACCGCTGGTGTCGCTAACTTTGTTGTTTTACTCAATCCCGGCTTGTTCGACGATCAGTAGCATTCTAGCTTGTGACATACTTGGAACCGGTTATGGCATCCAAAAATATTGCAACATAAGCTCTCAGGTACTCCATTTTGTGCACCGTGTAGGGGTTCCTTCACCGATATCTCCCCTCGTGGTGGTTCAGTGCTCTCATTTGGTGCGGTTTCTGCACGGGTAAGAATATTTTTGTATGAAATTCAGGCTATGTTGCTACGCTGCCCTCTTGAGTCAACACGCCGGCTTCCAGGGCTGCGTGTGATATTTTCGTGCGCGATTTTCTCGCCAATCACTCTGCCACACTGAAACCGGTTCTACGATACTTCCAGAAGGCAATATATCTCACTGCGTTCATATTTCCTGATCCCTGCTATTGGGTTTCACTACACCAACCTATATTTGCTTCATAGCCACATACAGTCAGTTGCTCATGAAGTGACGGCATATTTATAGTCATCCACCGCCTGGGAAACCTCCGCTGTGAGTTTCACTGCAAGAAACTCTTAATAATGAAAGTGCTCCGTCACCCCATGAGCGACTGCATTCCAAGATATCCTGTACGACATGAGTCAGTTAGAAATCGCACCATCAGGGCTACTTTGATGAAAATGATGTGGGACTGGTGCGATTGTTTTGCTTGAGTGACGAGTTGCAGGTGGGGTGTTAAGCACACTTGATACCTGGTATTGTACGCACATACAGACTGCTTGAATTCTTTGCAGATAGTAAATTGCAATTGCATGTCCTAAACTATGTATATTACCTGATTCCGAGGTCTGCGCTTTCGAGCTACAGCAAGATCTCTCACAGGTGTGTCCGTTATGGTGACGGGTGGTTTCAACAGTCCGCCGCAGTGGAACGCCACATGCTGTCTTTTCCCGTATGGGAAATCTCGACATGACTCATATAACTTGGCTGGATCGACACGCGTGGTACTGTGGTATCTTGTAGACCGTCAATGAACCATTAATTCATGATTCGATTAATCCAAAGGAGACATTATCCATGTAACAGGAAGGAACTGGCACACGGGTCTGGAATATGTTTGATGCAATGTGAAGGAAAAGCACGCATACATTCCACCGTGACGTTTCTGTCGATCATTACTCAAAATGAGAAATACCCGTGATTTCCCATCAGTCTGTACCTCTTTGATGAAACGATCTCTAAACTGAACTTGGCGATCAAATCACAAATACTCACCGCTCGTGAACACCATGCTGACGTGGGTTGCAACAATTTGAAAAGGCCCAAGTCAACCCTAACACAACGTTAGATTTTGGTAGGCCTTCTGGAAGCAACTTTTCATCGTTGATACTTTGTAGGTGTAACTTTGCACTGCCTACTTCGAAGCAAGAGATTGGACTGCTGATCCGGACAGTGTGGCGAGGTCCACGACAGGGTGTTGGTGATATATGTGTCAGAAGTGGCTGGGACATCATACTGGTTCGGCTATCCCGAGCATCAAAGAATAATGAGACGCCAGGGCTACTTATGCCCACGACTGATACCTGTTAGCCTATCCGCAGCTGAGCTTCATTCTTGGGCTGTGGGGTTGTTTGGGTGTGTATCACCGCCTTCACTTCAGCACCTTGGCTACGTTTGTTATCAAGATAACCAGAAAGTTTATTTTTCCGCGGAGGCGGGCAGGTGCTATGCATCTATTTCAATCACACAGGAGCTGGATAATTGCTGCGCCTTGTCAGCCTGCTTGATTCTGATGTTTCGCACATGAACAACTGCAGCACGCATGGCAGAAATGTTCAATCTCAGAGCCGATCATGGAATCTGCCTCACTGTCAAGCCTCGCCGCCTAGTTATGCTTCCGACGTACGTTTGGCTACACTCCGCCCCACCAGCCGCAATGCGCCTCAGCACAACTGCAATTCAGCTGGCTACAAATGAGTTTGCACAAAGCCATTGGAAGTAGTGCACCACTAGTTATGGAGGGTACTTAGTTATATGCTAGTGTTATACCGGGCTTGCCCTAACCCTAAGGGCGGAAGAAAATCTACTCTACAGGTCGCATAAGCATGTCCGTATTCTAGCCACTCGACTATACGATGATATTACTCATTATGGCCGTTAATGATGGTTCTTTCGTTTGGGTGTTTGATATTGCTTGGGCAAGGCGTTTCTATGGAGACTTCGTTCGGGTAGGTGCCAGGGAGTAAATTACCACACGTGAGAGGTATTGAAATCCACCTCTCATCCGCATGTCAAAACTGCAAGAGGAAAGAGCCAGAGGCTAAATAGGGTGTTCGAATACAGTAATTCCAAACAGATGATACCAGGCTCAAAAGGGACCAGTAGCGTAAGAAGACTAATAGACTCTGTGCAAAGACAAGCAGACGGGTCCACACTGCTCGGTTGCAGTCGAGAACCCATAAGCCAGCCTTCGGTAAAAGACACAACAGATGCAGGTTTAGCCCACAGCCATCTGCAAGCGTAAGTGCATACAATAATCCTTGAGCCGAGATAGTATGTATATTGAACCTCGAGGCAATGATGCGTTTAATAATCGCATATCTGACACTGTACATCAATCACTGTGGGAAAGCATGCCAAAACATCGCGTTGGTAAATTTTCGGGGTATTACTGACGGGCGGTAAATCAATACCTTAAGACTTGTTCCGCATCGGAGAATAATATCTCTAATAACTGACACACCACTAACCGAGCCACACACAACCAATAGGCAGCAGTTCCCAAAAGAGTCGACCCAGGAGGCAAAACTGTAGACTGTTCGGGAATTCCCTCGTGGTCACCCACTGCAGTACCAACCCAGTGATATCGTGCTTAATCATAGCTGAGTGGACGGGAAGCCTTGTATTGATGATTCTATGACCGTAGCTGACTGACTCCCACTAGGCTCGTTTCATAAGTCATTTGTGCTATCAATAGATACATCCACGAGTATCTGTATTACCCTCATCGCTCGCCCCTCAGACATAGATCAAGAAGCCTCTGATTCACGCGCATGATACATGAATAGGTACATCAGGCCCCCATTATGCCAAAACTTACAGCTTCTCGCGCCCCTCGAACCAGCTTCGCTTAACCGTGGCCGAGCGGCTCGGCGAAAAAACACTCCCCCGTAAGTAAGCCATATCGAGAGGCTATCAATTTCAGGGCTTGGATACTACCTTGGGAGCTTCTCACGTGGCCTAAGCAGCCGCACCTTATTCCAACCTCCAGGGTGAAACGACACATAAATGCAAGGGGGAATGCATACAACCTTGACAGACTTGACAAGATGAAAAAACCCACAAGGCTGCAGATATAATTCCCATGCCTTACACTCATATTTCCCACTTGATTTTATCCCGTCAATCGATCTTACCAAAGCAGAGTATGGAAGTATATAGTAATGATGACAAGAAAGTAGTGGTAGGTGAATTCGAAGGGCAGCTTCAACTTGCGAATTCGAATGATTAGACAACAATGCTGTTGATATTACCAATTACATTATACCTCACCAGCAGCTTGCTCTACTGTTGCTCACTTTACACCCCCAGCCCACCCTAGCATGCCATCTGGGAATGGTTGAACCGGCAACTCAATCGAGTGGAAGAATTCGGCAACGTTCTACCCCCCCTCTCAACGGAACTCCTGGAGGAGACAACTGTTCGCTTCAGGAGTTGATGCGTATCACCACCGACCAACGCCCTGAGTAGGTGCACGTCAAGCAGAACCTCCATACCGGCGCACAGGCTCCCTTCCCCTCTCTTGAGGAGACTGGTCTTTCTCAAGGAGGCAAGTCTCCTCAGTAAGCACGCTGACCTCTACCCTCCTACTCTTCCTCCACCGGGCACTGCCGCCGCCGCTCCTGCTATTGCTACCGCCACTCCTACCGTTCCTCCCTCCTTCCTGCGGCCGGCCCTCATCTACCAACCTATCGCACGTGCCGCCCACCACCACCAAGTCACCTGGGTACCCTATGGTACTTAGGTACCAAGCCAATCGGGGCCCTCAGGTACTGGAACTGTTGTTTCTACAAGTCTCCCAACGTATATTGCAGTTGGACGGGTTTGCTGACGGTGATAGGTGGGACTCGCTATCCAGTGGAGTCCATGGGACAAGACCTCCGCCACTTCAAAAGAAAGTATGGGTTGCTTCGTGGCGGACTTTAGGGGGCAGTAAACATGCAACAGAATTTTGTTTTACTGCCATATTATAAGTGATACTGTTACTTTGAATGGTGGAGAGAAAGATGACTTCGATTGTATTAGAGAGACGAAGAGAATCTTCAGAAGAATCCATGTGTGTGCATGTTCGAGCTTAGAAGCTTGGACCAGCTACAGAAGCTGTCACTAGGGTAGGGCTGCCCACACTCACTAATTTCTATTTATAGCAACATTTCCCTCTCTTGATGTGTACCATATCAAGACAACAACTCTATATAATCCTTATAAAACCAGGAAGAAATAGTCAACAGGTGTCTCATTAAAACCCTCCTCCATGAGGTGTTGGTAGGCAGGGAACGGGTGCAACAATAGCCTTTGGGACAGCTATCCTGAACAGAAATAAGAAATGATAAGAAAGAGCCAACTGAAGGCTGTAGATGAGTTCCCTAAGAAAAACTGTGGTTGTGTAATAACAATAGTAATAAAACATAGAAAAGAAGTAAATTGATAACCTTTAATTGACCTCCTTTGTCAACGTTCAATCAACTTCAAACCCACTAACATGGTGGATAGATACAATTCGATGGCCTTGGTCATCTTTTCATGACTTATCTTAGTAGTATCTTACTAAAGATATCTGCAGTATTGTGATTAGTCATCATCCAGAAGTAATTGACATTACTGCAATCATGTATATAGTGGGTATTGTGCTATTGAATATCAATATGGTTGGTTCTACCCTATATGGCATTTTCACCGATGTCTGACAGTGCTTTTTGTGGGATAGATCAAATTGTACGCAGTTTATAGTTCTTGCAAATGCATTTGCAAAGCTAACACAGGTTGAAGCCTTCCCATGTGGCTTTCAAATATGTGATGTCCTCTGCGTCAAGCGTGGAGATAACGATGAGATCAGATTTCCAGTATTGACATGAAACCAGATCATTTGAAATGATGACATATCTGTTTTGTGATATTCATTTGCCTGTATGCATGGCGTAGTCGGAATTAATCAAGTTTTTTGTGTGGTTTCTATGTTCGAGTAGTGAAATCAATGGATTTTCATACCATTGAGGTATTGTAAGATGTGTCTGGCAGCTGTAAGGTGTAATGTAAATGGTCTGGAGTCAAATTGGTGGAGGCAGACTACATTGTATAAATGGAAGTTGGGCCAAAGGAGTTTCAGATTAGCCTAGAGGTATGGTATGTGTGGTGGAGTTTGGTTTCAACCAACTGTCCAGCCCCAGATGTGTTGAATGAATCTTAGCACTACTGATCCATATGAAACAGTACTCAGTTTCTCTGGAGTAAGTATGCAGTTCTTTGCATAATTGTCAGCCAATTTCCGTTCTCTTTGTACTGTGGACAATTAGAAAATCACTTTTCATAAGTAAGCCAACAATTTCTTGGCATGCAGTACATTCAACTGGACTTACTCCCATCATCCTGTGGGGTTTCAGCACAGTAAACCATTTTGATACAGAATTATATCAAAATTGAGTTGATAATGATTCATTCAATGAGACTGATGGAACGTTAGCCAATTTGGAAGTTAAGGATTTGGTATGTTGTACAAAGATTTGTAATTATATTGACTTGGGTGAGTTTCACCTTGAAGTCTACCAGATTCTTACCTGCAGCCGGGGTGTAGTCTAGTAAGATGCCATCAATATAGACGAGTAGAAGTAATTCTGTATATATTGATTTGGATCATCCTCAGATTGGATACGGTGTGATGAAAGTGGAGTCAATTCCGATACTGATGTCATAGCCCTGGTGCATGTTTCAGGCCAATTCAAGGCCATGGTTGCATATACAATTATGGCTGCAAATGGCCAGAAATCCGGAAATTCTATGTAGATATTGTTATTATCGATTTGTGTGATTAGGAAGGTGGTGACAACATCAAGATGATGAACAGTCCAACCACTGATTCTGTTTATAAGGCATGTCTGGAGTCAAATAGGAGTTGGTTTGCTGATGGGGGTATATATGTCATGGTAGTTTGTCTGCTCATAGCCATTAATAACAAACTGGGCTTAATATCAAGTAAAGCTATCTCAGTTTCATTTTATCCTAAAGACACACTTGGAGCCAATTGGTAGGCAGTGCTACAGTTTTTTTTGATGATTGATTATTGTAAAAGTTTTATTACACAAAATGCAGATTGGTTTTTCAGATATTGCAGCTACACAATGGCTCTTTCAAGTACTTGACATCTGTGACGGGCTCAAAGCTTTGGTATTGCGCATTCAGGGCTTTGGGTTTTGGAGTTATGAAAACTACATGCTGGCAAGCCTACAGGGTGGAAGATAGCTTGTAGTTATAGAACAAGGATGAACGGCAGAAGGCTGAAAGGGTCAAAGGTATTTTGCAGCTAAGGTAACGATGGCTGTATGCAAGAAACGCAATCCAGAATTACCAAGTGAAAGAAGTAGAAGCTGAAGAAATATAATGGTTTTATAGACTGCAGAATAAGTAAAAAAAGAAATGTATCCTTCACTGAATGCCTGCCTAATATACAGCAATTGCATTCATAATCCACTTGTTCCATAATACATCTGAACTTCTGCGATCTTTGTTCAACCACGTTCCACAATTCCTACTTCTTCAGTCATAGGTGATTATTTTCATTCCACACCTGCTTCCTTCCATTCGAAACAGTATATGGTTCTGATCAGACTTTAGCTGCGGTTCAAAATCTTAATCCGTTCGTATTGTATTTAGCCTCTGTATGAAATTTGACAGTATTCTCATTAGGCATACAGCTTTTTATTACCCACTGATCATCACTCCACCATCGATTGTCGCGCAGCACAAAGGTGACAGTAGCTCTCGCAGACTAATACCAAAAACCTACAAGAATCATGACCCAGGCTTGCCAGGTTATTTGGCATTATGATCGTCAATAGCTTCAACTCCATCAACATTGGTCACTGGTTATAAACTGTACTCATCATATCCCCCTAACTTTACTATGTACTGCAGCTTTATTCGTAACTGACTGGAATTGTGTATATGATCAACCTCATACTCCTCTTCAACATCCACAATTACCAGTGGTGGTGGTTCTTCCAGTTGATATAAGGGAGGGTCTTGAGCAGCCAGCTCAAAATGGGATATTGGTTGAATGTTGTGAATATGTACTTGACTTGGTAGCCTAAGTCTATCAGCCATTGGGCTGACGACCTCCATGATTTCGTATGGTCCACTATATATCCATTCAAGTTTTCTAATAGGTTGGATTGTCGATGTGTTTCTGGCAACAATTCTGGCTTTTTCTTCTATTTGTATCTCTGTTCTGACTGTTTGGGATTTATTGGCCTGCAGGGATTGTGCAGCCTGGGCTGTTAATATTGATGCCCTGAGCTCTCTGAAAAGTTGCTCCATCTGTTGGGCCAAGTGATTGACATGTGTCTTACAATTGTCATTGTTGAGATCATTGATTGGGTGTTTGCTGAAGGTTATACGCCGGTGGAAGCAATAGTTGCCGAAAAACCCGGAGCAATCAGTCATTTCTGAGGTCTGAGAGTTTGCTGCGAATCATGCCAATAGTAATGACAGGACCAAATTGTGTGGTTGATAATTAACAAAGTTTCGGAGATACTGTTCCATGACGTTGTTGAGACCCCAGAATCTAGTAACACAACTGGGCCCTGGATTTCATGGGACAGTATGCAACAAAATGACAGCAAATTTGATACACGTCTTATCCAAACCTTATCGACCTTCAGGCCATGGATTTTTAACAGGTCGGAGATTGAAACCTATTCAACCACAGCCTGTCCACTGTGGATTGAAAGTAGAGTCAAAATGCAAATTAATTCTCGTTCAAAGGAACAGGAAGCCAAACACCATGTAGCCCAGTAAGCAATGTTGATACAGGATGACTACAATATTGTTTGATAGGCAGATGGATCTATGTTGAACGAAAATATTGGCGCAGGAACTGTAGTTGAAATAACATGAGAAGAAGTCATTGAAGCAATTTATCGAATGGGCCATCAACTGGAAGTTTATGATGCTGAATTACTTAGTATTCTTAAAGCTGCACAGAAATGCTTTCAGATCTGTGAACGTAATAACCTCACCAAAATACATATGTGGATTTTCACCGATAATCAAGCTGCCATACGACGTCTCAATACCCTCAAACTCGCTCCCGGGCAGTCCACTTCCCTGGCACTCTCCAACATCGCCAATAACCTCCATGCGCTCAAAACTACTATCACAGTACACTGGGTTCCTGGCCATATACATGTACCTGGAAATGAACTTGCCGATAAGTTGGCAAAAAAGTCCACTCTGGAAAAACCACTTACCTACCATAACACCTCCTTATCATACCTGAAGAGGGTAACCCGAGCAGCAAAAATGCAGGAATGGGGGGATTGGTGGATGCGACATCCCGCGAAAGGAAAGAACTATATTGGAATGTTCCATATCAAACCAGACAATATTTTCAGAAGTGGCAATCACCAGTTTGCATCTACTGTCACCCAACCACGAACCGGACATGGATACTTCCGCAGTTATCTATACAAAATTTCAACTAATTCTGTTGACTCCCCTGACTGTCCATGTCATTATGGTGGTTCCCAGTCACCGGAACATCTTCTACTAAGATGTCCTGTATACCAACGCAAAAGACAAACCATGCGGAAAGAGATTGGAGTTGTACACCCTTGATATCTCTGGCAGCATCTTCTTGATACCGATAATGCAATGCCACCTTTGAATCATTTTCCGCGCGACACACATATAGCTACTCGAAGATGGTACCTGGCCCAATTCTGTGATGATGAACACCTTGGGCAGGGCAACATCCGAATTCCAGGCCAGGGAACTGTCAACGATATGGTGGAGGAACATCAGAGTGAGATTGGAGGGGATGATGGGGGGGAGGATGATGAGAAGGAAGAAGAAGCAGAGAGTTGAGAGGAGGATGAAATTAGAACAGGGAAGGGAGGAGGAGTGTAAACTCCAGGGGGAGAACCCGCATGATCTGCAGGACCAAGCGAATGAGACTGACAGATATTTTATCATTGTATGAAGCGTGTTACAAACCGCTATGGTTTATTGGAAATTTCTTTGGAACTAGAGCAGGGGTAATAGGAGACTGCGGAGCGGTGCTACCTAGCCAGGGGTTTTTCGTTTTTCCTTTGTTCGGTTGCATTTGTTGTTCTTGTTCAAGGTCATTGTTTGTACCTCACCGGCCATAGCCTGCGGGCTGCATGCTGTATGATGAATAAATAAATAAATAAATAAATGACGTTGTTGATTGTTTCAATGTGACTGTCAGTCTGACGATGAAATATGGTTGACAATCTTCATTCAATTTCCAATGGTTGTGCGAGTGTGTCCACAACTCTGAATTGAATTGCAGTGATTAATTCAACACTAGTATTTCGGGCAGTCCATGTAGTCTGAACACGTTCTTCACATACCTTGTCATAGGTTTCTTTCCAATGACTTGGTCAGTCCAGGGTTTCGGCTGTTGTATCTTCGTTGGACAATTTATCACTACTCATATTGCATGTAACCCTTCGCTGGCTGGTTGGCGTACCTTCAAGTGCATACTTAGATTGCTCCATGGTTGTACCGGTATGAGCAATAGTTGAAAAACTCTGTGCAGTATTTCTTCAGAAGCGATGCCCTGTTGGCAAATATGGCAATTCCGTATGTATTGATATATGTTCTGCTTTATTTGATTTCTGCTATCGTTCTGGCTTTGCAGGTTGTAAGTTTTTGTTTTTTTTGGATGTCCATTGACCAGTGAATGATGGCATATCTGGAGCCACTTGAGCTTCACCTTTCAACTGGTTGGATATATATTTCGGAAATTTCCAGCAGTTGTTCATTATTCATACATAGTCTTTTGCTGCTGTCATATGGGAATTGCTCACACACCATTTTTACAAATTCCATACTGCTTCAGCGCTCGTTGAATCATTGTCCAGGTTGTCAGTTTTGGCATATGCCACTATTAAAGTTTTCCATTGCTCCTTGTCAAGGTTTTTTGATTTTAGCACAATTGGCTGGATTTTTTCTGCTACTCTCTTCAGCTGAATATTCCATGTTATTCTTGTGAGTCCATCCAGCGTCTGTTCCTGAATGGCTTGAGGATAAATGATATTGAACTTGAAGTGGAAGAGTAATTTGGACCACCTTGTCTCTCTTCAATAGAACAGTTTTGATATCATCAAGTGTTTTAAGTTCATATGATCTGTGAGGATCTTAATTAGTTGTATGGAACGTTTGCATTCAGGTCTCAATTGTTCCCAGCTTTTTACTATCATGTCTCATTTTTGAAAGTATATTTTGTACTTTACTTCAGCGGGAGAATGGTTTTTGGCAAAGAAGGCCACTGGATTCAGTACTCTTTGTTTGTCATACTGCAAGAGGTCTCCTGTGAATATATAACTGCAAGTGTTGGTTTCTAGAACTGTTGGTTTTTCATAGGCAAAGTAGGTTAGCACTGGTTCTGTTGTGAAAGCTGTCTTGAGTTCTGCAAATGCCCTTTTTTGATTTGGCCCCCGGCAGAAAAATATTAGCTTTTTCATCAATTTTGTTAGTGGTTGCACTACCCTGTAATGATTTCCTACAAATTGTAGGTAAAGGTTAGCGAAGCCTAGAAAGATATGGACCTTCTCAAGTATCTCCGGTACTTTCCAGATTTCAATCACTGAATCTTTCTCAGTATCCATTCTGATTCTGTTCTCTCCAATGATTAATCCTATATATTTGCCATCTTTTTTATGCAACTTGCACTTTTCCGCGCGCAGGTAGAGGCTGGCTGCATTATGGGATGTCAATACTGCTCAGATGTGTTCCTCGTATTCTTTCAGCTTGTTACTGAAAATCATGATGTTATTCAAAAAAGCCATTCAGAATATCTCCAGGAATGGTCGTGATGTATTATTGATGAACTCTTGGAATGATACTGGTATATTGGTAAGTCTGAAGGGCATATACAGGGATGCACAAAGTCTATTGCAGGTTCTGAAAGCCATGTTCCATTCTTCCCCAGCTGTGATTGTAATTCTGTTTTAAATATCTCAAATGTGTAGCTTGCTATAATAGTGAGCCTTCAAAAGTACAAGCAAGGATCCATGGATTATAGGCAGGGGGTACCGGTTCTCAATCATTACTTCATTGACGCTTTGGTAATTGACACAGAGTCATCAGCCTTTGCTGTCATGGTTGTGCTGATTGGTAATTGAGGGTGGAGTGATAATTGGTGAGTATGAAAAAGGATAACCCATGACGAGAATGAAATCAGATTTCAAATAGAGGTTCAAGAACAACAAGCATAGAATTAGGTTTCGAATGGAAGCCAAAGTACGACGTCAACAAATTCAGGTTTGGGTAAGATTCCAAGGGAAAAGTAGGATTCGTGCAACAGAAGTATACAAAAAAGCAGGCGTTTGGATGTATTAAAGAACGAGTGAATCACTGTATAAAAACCAGGCGTTTCGGCGGAGGATAAATTTCTTTCTTCACCCGTTCTCTCTTCTATATAACAATCAATCAGCCTCCAACTTGTCATCTTTCACACTCTGTGATTCTGGATGGAGTCTCTTGAATACAGTCTTGATTTTGTAGCTGCAGACTACATCTGGATCCCTCAACCACCCGGCTTCCGGTTTTTATATTCCTTGGAACCTCGAACCCTGAACCCTTGATTCTGAGCCCCGAACCCTTGACATTTGCATTGTTCTGTGGCAAAAAGTACTGGAACTCCACAAGGTGATGTAGATTACAGGATAAATATTTTGGACAAGTTCATTATTCATTCCTTCAATACTTACAGCTCTTCTCAAGATAAGCTGTGAATAGGTGGCAAGAACAGAGTGTATACATCGTTCAGCTTAATTTCATAATCATAGGGTTGGTACGGTGATATCTGTTCTGTGATTACCTTGCTGCACAGGGGTTGACACTTGTTGAATTCATTGGGGATAACCTCTTCAAGGGATTTCGCTTGTAGATTCTTTATTCCTTAGGCCTTAGTGATTTTGTATAATTTGATGGTGTAAACCATGAGTCTCTCCTGTTTTAGTCTTGTCATAAAAGTTGAGGTAGCTGCTGTTCAGCGGCCGAGGTAGAATTTCTGTGGATCCATGGCTGTTTCCATATGATTGCCCCACACCCATCGCCGTGAATGGTACTGCCAGTGTTGTCGTCAGTACTATTAGCAACGGGTCCGGGTTACCCGGCCGCAGTTTCGGTTCGGAACCGGACCCGCTGCCCCGGGTCGGTACTGGAGTCGCCATGGAACTGAACCGCCCAATCACAAATGGTTAAAAACTGGAACCGCACCGAAACCCGCCGGGTTTTTGCTGGTTTTACCTGCAGCAGAGCCTAATTTTTCATCAGCCCCAATAATCACAGCTTTTCTGCTTCAATTAAGTATTTGAGTTCTGATTGGGTCGCGACATGTTATATACGTATATTATGCAGGTTTTGACGCTCTTTCACGTCACAGTCTCCGATTTGCAATACGATTAGTATTCGTTGAGTCGCTGTGCAATAAAGCCGAAAATACGTCCAAAATCGACTGTTTTTCGCAGCGACTCAACGAATACTAATCGTATCGCAAATCGGAGACCGGGAGGTGAAAAAGCGTCCAAAACTGCATAATCTACGTATATAACATGTTGCGATCTAATCAGAACTCAAATACTTAATTCAAGCGATAGTTTTGGAGAAGAAACCCACCAAAACCCGCAGGGTCCGGGTCGGTTCCGGTTCCGCACCGCCCATGGAACCGAACCGCCCAATCACAAGCGGTTCCGAACCGGAACCGACCCGGACCCGTAATTTGGAACCATTGCTAATACTAGTCGACAGTAGCTGCTTTTGAAGTCAATTCTGCAACTTTGAAATTTCACAACTGTGTGGGAAATAGTGTTGGCAACAAAGAGAACCGATTCATGACGGATCGAACCGTGCAGGGATTTACTTCGAGTTTGATCTGATCTTCGCGGATTCCCTTTGGTTCGTCACCAATGGGTTAGTGAACCATGATTTTCGAACACAAATGCGTAAGTGAGTTCTTGTCGGATCGGCTCGAATCTCTGTTCATCTTGTAGCGCATGAAGTTAGCTACAAGATAAAAAAACATTCGAGCCGATTGGATAAGAACTGACATACTTAATTTACTTTGGAATTTTGGAGCGAAATGGTGGGGTTTGAGGCAAAAGTCTTGGCGTATTTGGTTGGCCATGAATCACATTTGTTCGTGGATTGTCTCGAACCGTCATGGTTCGTTGCCAACACCAGTTGGAAAGTTGTTACCATGATGATCATAACACTATGAGATAATATTTTTACCTTGTGGCCAATGCTGATCACTGTTCCTGATGTAATTGTATTCCCATGTTTAATTTGGCCATAGTTGCGATTGTTTCTGATTTGATGGGTCTTCCATCCATAACCTCCAATTCTCTGGATTCTTGTTATTCCTTTTCTTGTAACTCATAATGGTGAAAAAAAAATTTCTTCCACAACTGCTATTCCCATGGCTCCATAGTCAATGACTGTTTATGTGTCAATTAAAGAATCTCAGATTTTCAGCCAATATTTCACAACATGATGCTTGCTTTCCATTAAAGACTCCTCAATTTCTGCATTACCAATTCAACACAGAGAAATTCCATTGTGAGACCGAACAACTGTAGACAAAGTGGATTCATGCCCAGCACTATGGCCATCCTGATCTCACTGGCCTACACTTTTCCCAACCTGACTCCCTTCTCAACTGTTTTCTCCACTTCTGTCTCTTTGCCTAAATCTTTAAATCATGTTACTTCCATATGTTCCAACACGGCCTTCAACCTCTTTGGGCAATTCGCTGCCAAATGCTGTGAATTCCCACACTATATGCACTGTCCTCATTCCCTTTGATGCCTTTTCTCTTCTGGGGTTATCTTTCTTCTTTTAACTGTAGATACATCTATGGGAGCAGGACTGCAATTGCCTGCCATGGTTCCACCTAGTACGGCTGCTTGAATGGATTAGATGTTGTTAATCAGTTGCGTTTGTTGTATCATCCTTTCCAACGGCGCAATTTCATTTCCGCCACTCTTGCTCATATCGGTATATTATACATTGAACACAATTCAACGAAGTCCACTACGGTCTGAGATATCAGTATACGGTCAAGAATCTCTCAAAGAGTTGGACTGGCAGTTTCAAAATGTATCCATTTGTACTTTTGTATTCCATTGCACATCCACAACATATGTTAAGAATTCAGCGTAATGCCGGGAGAATTTGGCATCCCTGGTCTTGGGTTGTAGAAGTGCCCTTATTGCAGTTGCTATATTGTTTCATTTTCCACAGATCAAATCTAGCATCTCCTCTAGGGTTTGAAAGAATCCAACCTGAATTCTCTGGATAGTGTAATGCAGTATGGTATCACTTGCGCCAAGTCCAAATTTGTGACATATCCGGCAGCGTATCTCAGCTACTTCTGTTCAGTGTTGAATGTTCTTCTATTTCCTACGATTATGAGGGCACACTGGGCCCTCCATCCCATGAACTCCTTCCAGTCTTTCTCCGTGAAGCAGATTATTTTGTTTCCCTTTTCTAGTGTTAGCGACGGTTCCATTTTCGGCCCTTTTGCAGTATAGCGGTTCCAAGAAAACCCGGAACCGACCTGGCCGATTAGGGTTTTTTCCAAATGGTTCCTTCATTTAAGTCCATGAATAATTATCAGAAAATTTTGTGTTTGGTATGTCAAATATGCAGTTTCGCAAGGTGCATCTTTTGGTTTTCTCCGATTTCACATATCTCAAAAACTCGGCAAGCAGCTTTGAAAAGGGTGCCATTGGGGGCCCAAAAACGAGGTCTTTACCCAATTGCTGTCTGAATTTTAGAGATATTGAAAATCGGAGAACAGCGAAAGATGCGCCATGCAAAGCTGCATATTTGATATACCAAATGCTGAATTATCTGACCAATATTCATGGACTTAATTGGACAGTTCGTTTAAAAAATCGTGGATTTTTGATGTGGTAAGGCTGTTGCCACGCTGACCTATGATACCCGCCAGGTCCAAATCTGGAACTGTTGCCAACACTACCCATTTCTTCGTATCCGCTTTCTTCCCAGGCTTCCACATTGCTTTACTGTATTAGCTTTTGAAATTTGGTTACTGGTTCCTGACAATCATTTGCCAATTGTCTTATGATATGCAGTCATGCTTGGGAATGTTCCAGATTTTGTGCTAGCTCTGCTCATTCCAGTGACCTAGTTTCCAGCTATTGTTCCAGATTCTTAACCTGTTCCACTGGATCCCCATGACTGCATTTCAGAGTTCTTCGATTTGCCGTGGTTACTCTTTGTTGTGTGAAAATCAGTTCTTCCTGTAGGTCCTCTTTCTTATCCATGATTTGGTCTTCTTTCCTGATGAGTTTTTCAATCCTTGTTCTTTTTTCTTTACGAGTGTCATTTCCTTCAGTAGATTGTTCAGCCTGCAAATTGTGGGGAGCCTGAGAAGGCAGTTCAGTCCTTAATTGACTGTCTGGATATGTGCCTGGAGTTGTTCTTTGTCTATCACCCCAATATTTACTTGCATCAGAATGTCTAGTTGAATTTGCATTTACCCTGAAAAATGTGATGTCACACACAATGCTTGAAGATTCTCCTGATATCCTTCCAGTAAGATTTGAATGCGTTTAGCGGAGGGGAGCAGGGTTTCTTCTGATGTCCTGTATGAACATGTCATGTGCACCTGTTTCGGTAACGATAATTAACAGCATTGCTAACGGATTCCTATCTTTCTTCACACTCTGTTTTTTATTATATTTGATCTGCTGATATCTGGATCAGGATTGTGCGGTTTTTCTTGTGACTGGGTGTACCATGATCGTAGCTTGAGAGTTGTCAGAATGGCGGCATCACTCCAGAATAACTGGTTCACAGAGTATTCTTACTCACTTCAAGACTGCTTCGATGTTATGTTGGGAACTTCACTCGGGGTGTAGCATGATCACTTAAAGATTCTGAACAAACAGCTGCGACTTTCCAATTTGTATATTGTTAAAGCTTATTCTCCTTGCTGAGAAGGTTGATACATGTCTACAACTGAAGAACTCAGATATATTTGTCACGGTTGGGTCGAGTGGGAATCGAACGAGGAGTATGGATCGATGCAGGATATAGGGAATACAAAGACAAACAGGTTTCGACGAATGGAATCAGGTTTTGTTGTAAGAGAAACAGGTTTGGTGGAAGGTATCCGGTTTCAAAAGAGGGAATCAGGTTTCGGTAGTTGCGTGGGAAATATTGCGTGATGGTCATGGCGTGAGCTGTGGTTTGAAAGGGTTGCATACATAGTTCAATGAAGTCAGGATATATTTTGGATTAAGTGAGTAAAGATGATGAGGGTTGCATTAGCTGTATATCAGGATGACAGATTGGCGGAGAATTGGTTTGTTCTTCACTCGTTCTCTAGTCTACAAAACCATCAATAGCCTCGGCACCAACCTTTGTTCACTTTTGTGATTCAGGAATTCGAGTCTCTAGTTTGTAACGCAGTGCCCACCATCACTGCACCTCCCGTTTGATTTGTATAACCCCAGGAACTCCGGGCCTTGAATCTTTGTCAAAAGAACGAGAGTACAATCGATCCTACCGGTTATAATTTCGTATATGTACCGCTATCACCACCGAAGCGGCTGCTACTTTTGTCACCATCCTTGTAACCCTCAATGCCTGGTGTTTACATCTATTGGCAATTTCAAAAACCGGTCAATGGTACACAGTTTCTGGAGACATATTTGCATAGTGTGAATCTGGAAATTTCGACCAGAAGGTGCCAGTGTATTTGAGTAAATGCCAGTGTACGATAGTGATCAACCTAGGCAATCCCGAAACAATGCCTTTGACCTAGCTGGCTGAACCAGCAAACTTTTTGAACAAGAACCATTGAACGATTTTGATAGCATCTATGCTATCCTCACCGAAGTCGAGAAACTCCGTGCAGCTTACTTTTGAGCTGAACCACAAGCAGTGTCCCCCTGGAACAGTTACTGGACGACAGCTGCAAGAAACTGAGGAAGACTCCAAATCATCAACCCGGTGTTTGAAGAATTCTGGATCAAATATCATGGTCTCCACGTCAACTGCCAGGATGAAGAACTGTGTTACTGCGAACATAACTGCAGAGGCACGCATATGACAATCGGAGGAGCAGCAGATGCTCGAACAAGGAAATCAGAGTCTGCTATTGAAGCAACACAGATGGATATAGACAGTCAGATTTCATGGTCAGAATACAACGAATGGAAAGCCAATAAAGCAATGAGACTAGATCTAGAATTATATCTGGTTCCCCCACCAGCTCCGCTGATTATCATGACAACACCCAGTAAACACAAAGTGTTCTGCTGGTTGATGCTCAATCCATTTTCAGAAACACAAATTGAAGCAGCAGTTGTACAAATGCAGGAAAACAACGACCATGTAACAGACGACCTGAGTGCATGAATACGCTCCCGCTTTCCATCAGCCCATCTCCTTACAGCAGCATCTCAACACCACAGTAAGGATGTCAGAAGGCTCCTCAAGACCAACTCGCAATGTCAAGCTAACCGGTATGTTGCAACTCGAATTGCAGAACGTGGCAGGAAAGAATACGGAGACTTTGAACGAAGAACAACTCAGGCAACACATACTGGACATCAATATAGGGCTATCGGCATTGACCCAACTTCCATCAACCAGCAGATGAATCAAATTGCTGAAGAAACAGCAATCTATGAAGAATGTGGAAGTCCGAATATTGGAGTTGTTGACAGCAGGATGAAAGGGTACCCAGGAGCAGGACGATCTGAAGGAGAAGTTACTGCTTACGCAACAAGGATTAGCATTGAGTCAGGACGAACCTCAAGTATGCAGTGAAGGACAGCAGGAGGAGAAAATCCGGAACCTGGAACAACAGCTGGAAGAGAGCAATTCAGACCTGGCAGAATTGAAACAAGACCTGGAAGATGCTCAGGCACAGATGGAGAAAATCAGGGATTTGGGAGAGGAGAATCGCCATCAAGTGACTCGAGACTTGAAGTTGAAGGAAGGAAAGACAAGAGAGACCACAGGAAAAAGGAAAGAAAGAGAAGAGAAGGAAAATGACATTGCCTGTATCTCAGGAGAAAACAGAAAAAAACTTGGAAGATGAAAGGTGCAACTGGCCTTGAAGATAGCCGGAAAACCAAAGGCATTCAATACCAAGCAGAAGAAGCTGAGGTACGCGGTTGGATGTCTAACAGGGTTCCCTTTGGTAGAGCAAATGCGACGATGTGACGAAATCTCCGGGGAAGTTAAAACTTGACTCCTTCAAAAACCTGGTTGATCTGCAAGATCTAGCGTTCGGAGACCAAGATAAAACAGCAACAGGCAAGAGGGAACTCTTGAGACTCAGACAACGAGACCGCGAATTTTGCCTGTAATATGTGGAATACTGAAGATACGTAGCAGACATTGAATGGCACAAAGCTGCCGAAATGGACACACAATGAAATAGGCTGTCCAACGCACGTAGAGTCTCTCTGCCCCACATCGGGGAAACAAACAGCATAGTCGAATTCGTCAAACTCTACTGCAAGCGACATTCACAGCTGAAGAGACGTGCGGCGGAGAAGAAGTGAGGAAAGTGGGAGGGCCACACACAGTCTGAGACGACTACAAAAACCACATCCGCCCCGGACGCAGCAACAGCAGGAACAGTGGCAGGATATCAGGAAACAGCACCGATGGACTTTGTGGCAGTCCTGGGAGAGAAGATTACTCCGGAAGAAAGGACGAGACGCAGGCAAGGAGGATTATGAATGTACTCTGGGGATGGCATGCATTTCGGGGCCTCATGCCCATTGAAGTTGAAAGCAGGATCAGGACGAACAGAGTTATCACCTTCGTAGAAGGCAGCAAATGAAGGAGATACGGATTCGGAAACAAGGAAAGGACAGGAAGTCGAGTTGGGAAATATTTTGTCCAGTGCAATAAGGATGCCAATTGCACTGGAAACGAATCTCCTTTGTCAGTCAATGCTGGTTTTGGTATTTTGCATTTTTAAATATCAAGCGCAGAAATGAAGGAGTCTTGTATGGAAAGCAAACATCCTGTCGTGAAATGCTCACTGAAAATAGAGGGCAAAATCATTGATTCCCATGCTTGGATAGACTGCAGAGCTACTGGAATAGTATTTATTGACAAAGATTTGGTTCGCCATCATCAATTGGAGGAAAGAAAGTTAAAAAAACCAAGGGAATTGGAAGTTATAGATGGAAGACCCATCGAATCAGGAATAATCTGTACCATGGCTAAATTCAACCTAGGCATATACGAACATCAGAAACAGTTACCAGCGCTCATCGCGAAATTAGAACATGATCCAATGGTACGAGGGTTATTATTGCTATAACATCACAATGTTACAGTCAAATTCCAGACGAAGTGAACAGGATTCAAAGGGAATTACTGTCCGAAATATTGTCAACATCATTTGAGCGTGTGGGTATAGGGCAATCATATGGAATCAATGGAACCAGAAAAACCAAAGCTGGAAATATGTACAATAGTGGCAATACCATTCATAAGAGGAAACAAGAAGGAGAAACTCAAGGCTTACTCGATAACTCCATATGAGATCAGCAAGGCCCTGGAAATTAACGACCTCCAAGAAAAACCACTGGAACAGTTAATTCCTAAGAAATATCATGAGTTCCTCCCCCTCTTTGACAAAGTGATCACTGAAACACTACCCCCACACAGATCATTTGACCACAAGATCACACTCCAAAACGGCTTTACTCCACCTTTCGGACCAATCTATAGCCTGTTAAAAGAAAAGCTCCAGGTCCTAATGGAGGGGATGGAAAAGAATTTATCAAAAGAATTTATCAGATCATCCTCATCACCATGAGAAGCGCCGATCCTGTTGGCACCAAAACCAAATGGAGGCCTACGATTGTGCGTGGATGACAGAGGTTTGGACGAAGGAACGATAAAGAACCGATACCCATTGCCCCTGATCCAGGATACACTGCTGAGGTTTTCGAAAGCAAAATGGTACACAAAGATTGACGTCCGAGATGCCTACAATATGATTTGAATAGCAGAAGGAGATGAATGGAAAACGGCATTCAGAACCAGCAATGGCCTGTTTGAATCCTTGGTTATGCCGTTCAGACTCGCCAATGCAGCATCAAGTTTTCAGGAATTCATCAATGACACGGTCCACCCGTTTTTGGACATCTACTGCATAGCCTGTTCAGATGTCATACTGATTTACAGTGCCAATTTGATGGAACAAAAGTAACATGTTCGGGCAATAATGACAACGCTGAAGGAGGCCGGATTGTATTTGAAAAAAGAAAAATGCGAGTTTCATCAACTGGAAGTAAAGTATCTGGGACTGATAGTTGGCGTAAACGGAATCAGCATGGACCCGGAAAAGGTAACAGTAGTAAAGGAATGGGAACCACCCGGTAAACTGAAGGAGGTCCAGGCATTTTTAGGATTTGCCAACTTCTATCAAAAGTTCATAAGGAATTATAGTACGGTGGTTCAACCATTAACGAAACTTAGGAAAAAACCGGTACAGTTCCATTCGGGCCCCGATCAAAACAGAGCATTTGCAGAGCTGAAAGAAGCGTTTACAACGGCACTAATTATGGCACATTTGGATTATGATATGGAGATCAATCGGCAAACTGATACATCGAGTTATGTATCTGCTGGAGTACTATTACAATATGATGACCAGGGAATCCTTCACCCAGTTGCATTCTTCTCAAAGGAACATACACCTGCAGAAGAAAATTAAGAATTTTTTGATCAGGAACTGGGAGCCATCGTGAAAAGCCTGGAACAATGGAGACCGGATTGCAAGGGGTCTGTACATCCAGTCAAGATCCTGACAGGACACATGAACCTCGAATATTTCATGATATCCAAACTGCTAAACAGGAGACAAACGCGATTGTCCGAATTCCTGTCAAAATTCAAATTCAAGATTATATAATGTCCAGGGAAATAACGTCAAAGCCTGATGCATTCACCAGAATGCCAGGAGACATTCCCCCGAAGGGGGGGGCAGAAAAACCCCAACAATTCGTGCAGAAGACCGAGAAGCTTGACCAAAGAATACAAAAGAGACTGGTGGTAGTATTCGCGGAAGTAGTCAATAGGGAGGCTGACAAAGTCAGTCCAAGAACATTGTGGAATTGGATTCAAGGCGTGTGCAAGGACTGCCCATACGATAGCAATGAAGGACTATGCGCCAATACCACAGAAACAGTGAACCAGGAAGCCTTCAAAAGACTCCAGCTTATAAAGAAACATTACCACAGTCCAGCAGCAGGACATCCAGGATGTGCAAAAACCTTTGAATCACTCAAAACGAACCATCAGTGGCAAGGTATGAGGGCAGACATGGATAGATATGTACGGAACTGCCATGTATGTCAACAGAGCAAGACAACCCATCAGAAGATCTATGGATGGCTCAAACCATTGGAAGTACCGCAACAACCCTGGAAAGATTTGAGTATGGACATTGTAGTACGGTTACCGGAAAGCGAAGGTTACAATGCTATATGGGTGGTAGTGGATAGACTATCGAAGATGAAGCATCTAGTGCTGTGCGGGGATGATTCAGATGGAAGGAAATTGGGCGAAATGTTTATACGAGAAGTAATTAAGTTGCATGGCCTACTGCACAGTATAGTATCCGACAGAGGACCTCAGATCGCCTCGGAATTCTGGGGACGTGTTTGAGAAAGACCCTGGAATCGAGTGGAGACTTTCAACTGCGTTTCACATACAAACTGATGGTCAAACAGAACAAATCAATGCCATTATGGAACAGTACCTCAGAGTTTTCGTCAATTATCAACAAAGTGACTGGATACAAAGGCTACCCATGGCAGAGTGCGTGCCTAACAACCACTCCTTGGAAACCATGGGATGTTCACTATTTTTCGGCCACTACAGATTTCATCCAAGAAGGACCTTCAGTCGACATCCGGTCCAAAATGGTAATGATATCAGGGAAGTAAAAGCAAACTTTCTTTCCCAAAAAATGAACAATATCTTTGAACAGATGAAGGCTGGGATGACTCAGGCACAAGCGATTCAAGCACAACAGGCAGACAAACATCGAAGAGAGGGAGTGCTGATGAAGATGGGTGAATGAGTATGGATGGACGCCAGGAACTGTCAAGGGTTCAGGGCTCTGTGTCCATGGTTAAGGTAACTAAAGGTAATAAAGCCACAAGCTGGATCGCTAAGAAGTCCGAGGGTAGCCTGTAGCTACGAAAGCAAGCACTGTGTTCAAGGGACTCGATCTAGAATCACCGAGTGTGAAGAAGTAAAAGACAAAGCTAATTGATGGTTTTATAGATGAGAGAACAAGTGAAGAAAGAAACTTAGCCTCAGCCGAATGCCTGGTTTATATACAGTGATTGCACTGGTTCCATAATACATCCGAACTCCTGCGTTCGTTGTATACTGCCTTTGAACGACTCCGTCGTCTCCTGTAAAACCCTGATTCGAAACCTGATTTCATTCTCGTCATGCTTTAGCCTCCGTTCGAAACCTGATGTCATTCTCGTCGTGCTTTATCTTATATATCATTCACCAATCATCACTCCACCACTGATCGTCACTCAACCCAACAGTGGGAGTAGCTTCCCCCTCCCCAATGCTGAGAACCTACGATGTTCACGATCTTGGATTGCCAGGTTGTTCTGTGTGAAAATTGTCGATAGCCTTATGTCCATCTATGTTGGTTGCGGGCTCCCAGCTGTGCTGGGTGAAGCATTTCCATTTTACCAAATACCGCAGCTGCTTCCGGAAAAGCCTGGAATTGTCTATCCGCTCGACTTCGTACTCCTCTTCTCTGTCCACTATTTCGTGTGGTGGTGGTCCTTGCTTTTGATTTGGGAGGGGATTCTGGGCGGCATGCTTTAGTCTGGATATTTGTTGAACGTTGTGAATGCGCAGTTCATGTGGTAGCTTAATTCTATAGGCCCATAGACTGACGACCTGCCTGATTTCATATGGTGTGATAGATTACCAGTCCAGTTTCTTACTGGGTCGGGCAGTTGATAGATTTCTGGTATCCATCCATACTTTGTCTCCTATCTGCAACTCCGTTCTGACACTTCATGATTTGTTGGCCTGTATGAACTGTACGGCTTGGGCTCTTTTCATTTCTGCTCGAAATTCACCGAACAGTTGATCCATTCATTGGGCCCCCGGCTGTGTGTAGACTTCACCGATATCATTCGGATTTCTCAGCAGTTGTTGCGCAAAGGTTATTCGTTGATGGAATCCGTAATTGCCAAAAAGTGTTAAGCAATTCGTTGTTTTCGAGGTATGATCATTTGCTGCAAACTCTGCCATGGGTAGCTATCGGACCCAGTCATTTTGCTGATATTTGACAAAATTTCGAAGATACCATTCCGTCACTGCCTTGACTCTGTCAGTTTGACTGTCAGACTGAGGGTGGAAAGCAGTTGACAGTCTTCGTTCGATTCCCAATCGTTCACTGACGTATTTCGAGAATTCCGAAGCAACTTGCGGCCCTCGATCTGATACTATCATTCTGGGAAGTCCGGACAGTCTGCACACTTCCTGAATGTACATTTCGCCCAGCTTCGGTCTATCTGCTTTGTCAGTACAGGGTACAAAATGTCGCATCTTCATTAGGCGATCAACCAATACCCATTCTGCGTTGAACCCTTCACTTTCCGGCAGTCTGACTACGAAGACCATGCTCCAATCTTTCCATGGTTGCTTCGATATTTCTAACGGTCGTAACAAGCAATGAGTTGTTCTGTGGATTGCCTTGCGTCGTTGACAGGTGTGGCAGTTTCGTACGTAGCGGTCCACGTCCTTTCTTATCTGATTCCAGCAATGGCTTCGGCCTAGCAGGTTGTAAGTTTTTGCATCCCCTGTGTGTCCCGCCACCGGGGAGTCATGGCATTCTTGAATCCACTTGAGCTGATCCTTGTCCATCGGTTGGATATATTGTAATTCGGGGACTTCTAGCGGTTTTCTCGCGTGCGTGTATAACTCTGGGCAATGCGTACACATATTTTTCACCGAGTTCCACAGCTCGTCAGGATTTACCAAGTTCTTATCGACGTTAACTGTGTGCATGAATACTACTACTAAGGTTTTGTACAGTTTCTTGTCGACGTTGTCCATTTTTAACACGATTTGTTGGGTTTTTTCTGCCCCCCACCTCGGAGGAATGTCTCCTGGCATTCCTGTGTGAACCTAGGGTCTCAGACCTTGCTTTCCTGGGCGGTGGATTATCTTGGACTTACACCTTGACCAGAATTCGGACCATCTGGTTGGTCTTCAATTCAGCAATTTGGATATCATGAAACACTCCAGGTTCTTGTGATCGGTGAAGATTTCAATAGGATGTGCTGACCCTTCGCACTCCGGTCTCAGTTGTTCCCGGCATTTGAGAGTCGCACCTAGTTGTTGATTCTAAACTTCGTAATTGTTCTAAGTGGGCAAATGTTTCTTGGAGAAGAAGGCTACAGGATGTAATACTCCATGATCATCGTACTGCGAGAGGAATCCAGAGGATACATAACTCGAAGTGTCGGATTCCAGAACTATTGTTTCTTCGCAATTGGAGTGGGCCAGTACTGGAGCTATTGTAAATGCTAACCTAAGTTCAGCGAATGCTCTTTTCTGATCGGGTCGCCAGTGAAAAGATACCAGCTTCTTCAGGAGTTTTGTTAGTGGTTGCACTACCCTGCTATATTTCTGTTTGAATCGTCGGTAAAATTAACAAAGCCTACGAAGGGTTGAGCTTCCTTTAGTTTCTCCGGTGCTTCCCAGTTCTCGACTGTTTGAACTTTCTTTGGATCCATTTCCATTCCGTTTACTCTCACAATTAATCCTAGGTATTTGACCTCTTCCTTATGGAA
Organism: Trichophaea hybrida; assembly: GCA_015178995.1. NCBI lineage: Eukaryota > Fungi > Ascomycota > Pezizomycetes > Pezizales > Pyronemataceae > Trichophaea > Trichophaea hybrida. Next base: position 34,965 of record WHVE01000583.1, read on the forward strand.
CTGGCATTTTTCTGCTTCTAGGTATAGGCCGGCTTCTTTGAGTGAGGTCTTGATTGCACTTCCATGTTCCATATGTTCCTTCAGGTCATCGCGGTAAATGAGGATGTCGTCCAAAACAGCCGTGCAAAATATGTGCAAAAAGTGGCATTGCGTAACATTTATAAATTCTTGGAACAATCCTGGCCAGTTGGTAAGTCCAATGGGCATAACTAAGAATTCGAAATGTCCATAGCGGGTCCTGAAAGCCTTATTCCATTCATCCCCTTCAGCGATTCAAATTATATTATATGCATCGCAGATGTCTCAATTGGTATATTAGTGAGCCTTCGAGAGTCTTAATATGGTTTGTTGGATCAATGGCAGAGGGTACTGGTGTTTTATTGTTGCTTCATTTAACCCCCGATAGTCAACGCAAGGCCTCAGACCCCCTGATATCGGAGCAAATGGTACCCGGAATTCTGCAGGGCGACGATGATGATCGGATGAATCCCTTGGACAAGTTTTTCTCCATCTATTCTTTCAAAACTTGTAGCTCTTCTTCGGATAAACTGTAAGCAGGTCCAAACGGCGGTGTGAACCCTGGTTGCGGCTACATTTTATGGTCGTAGGACCGGTGCGGAAGTAGTATTTCTGCATCTACCTTGCTGAACAGGGGTAGGAACTCATGGTACTCTTTGTGAATGATTTCTTCAAGGGGTTTTTCCTGTGGGTTTTTCATTTCAAAGGCCTTATTGATTTCGTACAATGTGACAGTATAAACTTTGAGTCCTTGCTTCTTTATTCTTCTCATCAAGGGTGAGGCGGCTACTGCGCAGATGTCTAACCTGGAATTCTCCTGATCCATTGTGTCCATATGATTGCCCCACACGCATATACTCAAATGCTGTTGGCAGTGTTGTTGGCAGGAGTTGCTTTTGAAACCAATCCTGCGACTTTGAAATTTAACTGTTACACCGTGAAGTTGTGACCATGGTAGTCCTAACTCTATCGGATAATGTCCTATCTTCGTAACGAACGCTGGCAGTTGCTCCTGATGTGATTGTATTCCCATGCTCAACTTGACCATAGTTGTAATGGTTCCTGATTCGATGGGCCTGCCATCGATGACCTCTAACTCTCTTGACTCTCGTAATTCCTTCTCTTCCAATTAATGATGGTGAACAAAATCTTTGTCCACAAATTCAATTCCCATGGCTCCGCAGTCAATCAAAGCATGCGTATCAATTAACCTCTCTCTGATTTTCAGCGAACATTTCACAACACGATACTTGCTTTCCATTATACATACTTCTTTATTTCTGGGCTACTAATGGAGAACTGCAAAATTACAAAACGAGATTTAACAACGGTAGACAAAGGAAATTCATGCCCAGTGCAATGGCCTTTCTTATTGCACTGGCTTGAACTTTTCCTGACTCAACTTCTTTTCCTGAATCTGCGTGCATTTCATTTCCTGCTTTCTTGAAAGGTGTTACACCCACATGTCCGGATGCTGCTGTCATTTTTCTTGGACAAGATGCCGCGAAGTGCCTGCTCTCCCCGCAGTACATACAAAGTCTGCCTTCCCTTCATCGCTTGCGTGCTTCCAGGGTAATTTTCTTCCCTTTCACTGCCGAGAGATCCATCAGAGCGGGGCAATGGTATCCTGTCACAGTTCCTGCCGGTACTGACTCCGGGGTTGATGGGGCGGGTGTGCTGTTCGCAGTTTCAGACTTCTTGTATCCCGCTGTTCATCATCCTGATTGATTTTCAGCAGCTCGAGTGCGGATCTGTGAATCTCTCTTTGGGCAGAGTTTGACAAATTTTGTAAGGTCTTCCGGCATGTCGGAATGTTGTAGTTTATCTTTCAATTTTTCAGATAAGCCCTGTGTTAGTACGTTTTCTTGTGCTGCTTTGTTCCAGTTGACATGCGGCACCGATCGTTGAAATTGTGCGTAATACTGAGAGAATTCCCGTTTGTTTTGTCGAACCTTAAGGAGGTCCCGATTGGTGGTAACTTGTATGTCTAGGTCTCCAAAGACGAATTGCAACAGGTTCAGTAATTTTCTAGTGACTCTGACTTCCACTCTCCAGTTTTCCTGTCGATGTACGGTTGAATTAGATTCAGGGCCATGCCTTCTAGTTGATTTGCCGGGTACATCATTTTGGTTTGTTCACTAAAGAATCGTCCCGGTTCATCCACAATTTGCATGGTTAGTTGTACCATCCATCCTCGAAGTGCCCATTGGTCTGTTCCAGAGAACGTGGGAATTTCACTGCCTTTGATTTCTCTACCTCCATTGCCACCATCTGATAGTCCTGCCAGTGCTAATACTCGCTTGACCTGATCCCGATATTCCTTTCTTTCTTCTCCACAGATCCTTCACTGTTTCTCTGTTTCTTCTATTTCCTGTCTGTTGTTTTCCGTCCTTTCTGGTGCTCTGTTTACCAATCATTTTTGTAGATCTGTGATCTTGGCTTGCAGATCTCCATGTGTGCAGACTAGCACTTATTCCTCCGTGGTTCTTAAATTCTGTTGCGTCAGAAGCAGCTCCTGTTTCCGGTTGATCTGTTCCTCAATAACCTGGTGTCCATCGCCAACAACTCCGATATTCGTGCCTCCGTATTCTTTACCGATTGCCATTCCTTGTGCAATTTTTTCAACCTGCTGGTTGTCGGTAACAGAGCAAGGGGTGTTAGTTCTGTATTGATGTCCTGAAGGTGACTCCTGAGCTGCTCTTTGTTCATTATCTCCGTATTTGCCAGCGTTACGTTTTCCAGTTCCATTTGTAGTGCCCTCATGAGTGTCACATCGCGGGTTGGTTTTGATGATTTTTCATATATCTTTGCAATTTTGAATGGTGATTGGTGAAGATATTTATTGATTCTCCAACCGAAGGTTTGTACTTCATCAAGGCACTCGTGACAGATGTGCCTCCAGGTATCGCTTTTCCAGTATATTCAGCAATCATTGCCACAAGAAATTTCACACCAAATATACTTATTGGGGTTCCAGCACATTAATGCCTGATGGCAGATTGTTGTTCATTCAATAACACTCATAGATTGCTTCAATATTGGCCAAAATTGGGTATTTGCATGCGGTTGAGCTATATTCCAAGGTAATAAAGATTCACGGTTGATAATCCAAAGTGAGCAGAGTATATGACCTTGTTCCTCAATACAATCGAAATAAGCATCGAACTCCACTATGCCGCAGTTGCAGATAGATATCATGGCCGACTCCTGAATTGTTCTGCAGTTGCAGTGGATGGTTGGGTTTGGATAATCTTGATCTGAATCTCCTGCTTCTTCTGAACAATAACAAAAATCAATACAGTCGCAGGTTCTTTCGTCCTCGCTCATATATGTCTTTGAAATGGCACTGGTTGCCGAAAATATCCGGATTCGTAGGTCTTCCACAGTTCCTCAAGCAAGGAAAAAAGATGTGTCTCCAGTAGGATTGGATGACCGATCTATTTTCAAAATTGCTTGCTGATTTAAAAACTTTGCAAGATGCGTTGCAAATGCCAGGATGACAGTAATAGCAACCTAAACGGTGAGCATAACGGCACATAAAACAAGAATATATACAGTAGAATCAATTTTAGACTCGTTCCTCTTTGAAGAGTTCAGGGCGCGGTGTTGAGGGTTCAGAGTTCTAAGGGTTATAAAGTCGGAAGTCGGATGGCTGAGAAGTCTGATGGTAGCCTGTAGCTACGAAAGCAAGGACTTTATTCAAAAGACTCAATACAGGATCACCGGGTGTGAAGAAGTGAAAACTGAAGCTAATTGATTGTTTTATAGACAAGAGAAAGAGTGAAGAAAGAAACCTATCCTCCGCCAAATGCCTGGTTGATATAGAGTGATTTCACTCGTTCCATAATATATGCCAACTCCTGCTTTTTTTGTACACTGCTTTTGTGCGACTCCGTCGTCTCCCATAAAACCCGGATTCAAAACATGATTTCATTCTTGTCATGCTTCAGTCTCAGTTCAAAACCTGATTTCATTCTCGTCATGCTTCAGTCTCCGTTCAAAACCTGATTTCAATCTTGTCATGCTTTAGCCTGCGTTCGAAATCTGATTTCATTCTCATCGTACTTTATCTTACATATTATTCACCGATCCTCACTCCACCGCTGACCGTCACTCAACACACCAGTGACAGGAACATTACAACACAGCGACACAGCAAGATCTTGGACTGGAAACCCCCTAGGCCGTACAAAATCATGGAAGTTATTAGTCCATGAGCCTATCGTTTACAGTTACCCAAGGACCTTCACATCCAGGCAGTACAATCAATCTCCCGTCTGAGCAAAGTTTCAGAGGACCCCTAACCAGGGCAAATGGAATCTGCACCACCAGCAGTTATCGTGGATGGAGAGGAGAAATACGAAGTGAAGAGTATCGAAGACTCCAGAATATTCCGACCCCAACTGCTCTATCTGGTTAAAAGAACGGGCTACGATGAGAGAAGCTGGGAGCCGGCAGTCAACGTGGATGGACTTCAAGCTATCAATGTATTCCACACAGATCATCCTGGCAAACCTGGATCAACAACCTCGTAGGAACACGGCTTGTTGGAGGGGGAGCTGCTGTCATGGTTGTGTCGAGTGAGGATCGAAGGAGGAGTATGGATCAATGAAGGATATAGGGAATACAAAGGGAAACTGGTTTCGACGAAGGGAATCAGGTTCTGTTGTATTGGGAACAGGTTTCGAGGAAAAGAATCCGGATTCGAAGGAGGGAATCAGGTTCTGGTAGTTGCTTGGTAAATATGGCGTGATGGTTATGGCCTGAGCTGTTGTTTGAAAGGATTGCGTACATAGTTGGGTGAAGTTCGGACCTATTTTGGAACGAGTGAGTAAAGATGACGACGGTTGCGTTAGCTGTATATGAGGATGACAGATTCGCGGAGGATAGGTTTGTATTTCACTCGTTCTCCAGTCTACGAAATAATCAATAGCTTCAGCACCCACATTTGTTCACTTTTTCAATTCCGGAATTTGAGTCTCTAGTTCGTTACGCACTATCCGCGATCACTGCACCTCCCGTTTTGGTTTTATAACCCCTAGAACTCCAAGCCTTGAAACCTTGACAGTTCTCATACCGCTTTGTTAACTTTCTAACAAATACTTCGAACTATGCTATTCTCCACAGCTCCAATATCACTGCTGAACCCATGCCTTTGCCTTCGCAACCACCCCAGGCCTCTGTGTTCACATTCTTCTATCGTCTTTACGCACATTAAATTATACCCAAACCATTGATATCCTTATGATTTCAGCCCTGTGGCTTCTGCCTCTGGACCATTGGTATTCTTTTGTTCTAGTGACCTCCATGCGAATCAGCTTCATTTGATTCAGTGTGGATTCACTGTTGCAGTGGGGCATAATTTCTATCTTCGGTCGAGAGAAGCTTCATTGTTCCAAGTGATTTATTCTCTAGCATCTTTGATTGGAGCAGTGAATTCTCCAATAGTGTCCGATAGAGAATTGCTTCGCAATTCAGTCAAGTCTGTTCTCTAGCGTCGGTAGAGAGTAAGATCTAAATTCGGAGAAATGTCTTTTCTAGCTTGCTATCCGAAGTGGTACATTCCATAGCTTCGTTCAATACAGAGAGGCTTTGCTATTCCGAATGGTGAATGCTGTAAGTTCCCTCTGCTCTTGGAGATAAGTGATAGCTGCAGACATCTTAATTGAGCATGTTGTGAGTGATCATGTGCATCCGCACTTTCAGGGTATTATGCTAGGTATAAGCGGAGTCGATGGTTTAGGCATTTGCCACTCTGCCCGTCGTGCTATCACTTCCACTTCAATTGTATTTGCAGATGGACTCTGCCTGGTCCCAGCAATCCACATACTGATTGTGGTAGGTATTCCAAAAGTCTCAGAACACCTGATTGTTGATTTGGATTGCTCCCCCCGTTATTGCCTCTGTGGTCAAATAACTGTTCCACACTGATAAGGTCACTGGTTCATGCCGGCAATAGTATTTCTAAGGTTGATTGGTTTGTGAATAGATAGCATGGATAGGATGAAAGTTCTTTAAGGGTTCGTTCTCAAAGTTATTTGTAATACAACCAGCTTGGTCAAGGAAATTCATTTGAACTTGTTTTCATTTGTGGATATTGTATGCTGGCATTAAATGAAAAATATTGACTCCTTTTCATCAGAATTTCAAGATATACCCATGGCAGATATGGCGCCAGCAACTGTGCATGGTTAATCAGTATTTGATGTTTCCAATGTATTGAAATTCATGGCACTGAGGGTTGCAGGGTGGGAGATCAAAATAACAGGTGCTTCGACAGTACTTTCGATATCTATACTACAATATAACCTGCGGAATCTATGGTTGACTTGTTCATTTCTTGAGAGTTCAGGACATTGGTATCAAGGGTTCAGCGCTCAGGGTTCGAAGGGTTAAAAAAATAACACGTCAGAAAGGCAAAAGAATCGAAGATAGCCTATGAAATGGCGGAGGCCGAGTGATGGTCGAGGGTTGAGGCCAGGTAACCACGCGCTACATAAACACTTTCTGGGAGTGCAATTGCATTTCAGCGATCATTTTACCTTACAATGTTATGACAACATCACTCATTCTTGTGTGCAACCATATCAACTCATGAACTGGAGTGTGGAGCCATACTGGTCCGTACCCGTCCTTGGACTATGATCGCTGATCAGAATTTGAATACTTTTCACATGTGGAATTTGCGATAAACACTTTCTTCTCCAACACGTTACTACGCGTACAAAAATCTTCAAAGACTTCAAAAAACAAGCATCGGTGGTGGGCAACCAGCCGAGGCAATTGATCACCGGAACCCAGCAGTTCTGTAGTTGTCGAAATCAGAAACGAAGAGGAAATCACTACTGATCACGCTGCCAAAGATCACGATCTCCACCGCGCTATCAGGATGCTCGAAGAATAGGATCATGATTGGCATTTCGGAGATGCGGGTGGATACACATGATCGCACATGCAATAACACAATAGCCTTACCGCTGGGATTGAATTGGCGAGATAATTAATCAAAAGGAACTGTATACCAACAATCGATCAATTCATCGGAAGACTAGGGAAGACCGCGGCGCTGTATCAATAACGCAATGATCAATTGTTATCGACAATGAACATATTGGATCAAGTTCGTTTGACACCGAAGAGAGCGGAAGCTCTGAAATGCAGCTACGAAGCGTCAGTTCTACGCGAGCACAAAAGTGAATCTACAGAGAATGATTGAATGTGCACTGAAGTGTGCCTGCGAAGAATGGTGGCACATACGATTGGAAGATCGTGAATACCTCTACAAGATGATAGTATGCGTGGTGGAACACTGAACAACCGAGGCAAGTCGAAAGATCATGGCAGCACTCAAGGCAATGATCGATTAATATGGGCTAGCTAGAAGGCCTTAACGTCTATATAACCGAAGTCAAAAGGTGAAGTCAAATCAAAACTACAACCGAAAAGCCGAGAGCACATAAGTCCAACGCCGAGTACTGGAAGTTCACTTCAGGAATGCATTCGGAGGTGGATTTGGAGGCTTCCAGTTGTTGCCAAACTTCAATTTCGAGACTTATAAGCACTGGGATTTCATAAGTATACTAAATTGAATTATTGACAGTAGCAGAAACGATTTCATCGCAATTCGGATGCCAATCGATCCCAATAGTTGCATCAACCACCACGATCGCAACACGTTTATACATAAATACTTTTGTGTCTTACAAGGTCTGTGACTTGTTAAGTATAGTCAATTCAGTTGATTGATTGATGCAGTGACAATTCCGGAGAATAAGTGACCCCAAGAAGCGCGTCACCAATGGATTGGTCGAACCCCCGGGAAGTCCCAATATACACTGAAGTGGATCATTCGCATACGATTGAATGAACGAAATCTGTCAAAATATCATTAAAGGCGATCCATTGAGCAGCTAGGAGCGCTTGCGAAGCCTTTTACCATGACGACAGATTGGATCTTCAATTGTCAAGTAACGTCTAAACGTGTCGAACCATAAGCGATCAATCCAATGCGAAGTCAATGGCAAACACAAGCCGACACAAACAACTATTGCAAGAGATCTACAAGCGGCTGGCGAACCAATGGTTAATTCGTCTGGGTACCAACTAAGCGAGATCGAGCGACACAGCGGAAGTGGGCAGTCCTTGCGGGTAGATGATGGCCACCAGTGGTTCTGTGGGGATGTTAGTCTCCCCCGCCCATATGTGTAATCTCTCTATGGACACCAAATTGCAGTGCTCCAGGAGAAGATAATGTGCACTTGAAAAACATCTCGCGGTGCAATGGGCCTATAGGCCCCTTGTCTGAATATTCAAATTCTCGGAGTTACTGCATCCGCATGGCATTGTCACACGGATTTGGCAATGCTTAGGGCGGCTGGAAGCGACTTTGGACATCAATAATAAGGATAAAACAAGTGAGACCCGAGCGCAGGATGAGCGAGCAGGGAGCAGCGGTGGTTGTTGCGACAGAAGAGTTACACATTCACGCTGCTTGAATGACTGCTACCGGCTCGCCGCGTGAAGATGGGAGTACGGGACGGCAGGGGTTTCCATCGAGGATAACTCGTTATGACAATGGCTCCTGGTTTCCGCGAAATCTACCGCTCCATCATTTGCATTATCACATAGCTAACAATTGTCGAGAAATTACGGTGCCTTACTGATCGATATGAGCCCATACCGACGTCTGAGGATAGTCGTGCATGAATACCATATGTACCCCGAATTGATTCACAATGAGAAATGACTGCTAGGTGGATGGCAACCTTCACACAACCACCACTTATGCATATCAGTGAAGCCTTATGAAACTGAGAACGTTATGGCTGGCCTACGGAATGCAAATTGAATGAGTGCATGTGCAATTGCATACACTCCCGAGAACGGTAATATGACTCTTTGTCTATATGGCCACTGATTTCAGGTTTTGTTTGACTCTCTACTCTCTGTAAAAAAACTCTTACTTTAGATATTATACAACAAGAATTGCAATTGTTAGTATCAAGCGACTATGGCAATGGCAAGTGCCGGAATCGCCGAATATCAATGTGACAATGGACATAAGGCTCATTACCATAACCACCCCGGAATGCGAGCATCCACCGATACCCTTTGCAAAGAACGATGATGCCTAGAAAATCTGAGTTTACTACTGAATTAGAAACCTGCGTACAATTATGAATCAATCAAAACGTTTTCTCGGGAATGGAAAAATTAAGTCACGGGAAAGCCGCAAAACGCGTTTTACGAGTGCACAATGCAATCGCACACACTCGGAGAAGGATAATTTGAGTCTTCTCGCCAATACGGATATTCAAGGCTATGTTTCAACTCTTCCCCTGTCTTTAAGAAACAATTACTTGATAAATTATGCTGTGAGACTTGCAACCGCCAGTATTGAGCCACAATGGCTATCGAAACAGTTAGAATCGATCAGAATCAATAAGAAAATCCACACCAAAGTTGACACAGTACGCACAGGCATACAGACAAGTCGTTGTCGGAGCACCGACCTTAAAAAAGAGGGGGATGACCGTTGCGGAAACCAATAATCTGCGGTAACTTCAAATGAAATCTACACTGGAAGTGCTGGGATGACACATCACTACCACAAAGGGCACCTGGCCTACTGCAGACGTCAAGGGCATCAGAAAGTCAATATGATCGAGGGATTAACTGCAGCTAGTATTGGCAGCCGGAAGACCAGACACATCAGCTATCGAGATGGCAAGCTGCGCGGAATGTGAACTGACTAAACTTCTTAATGGAAGTATTGGGAGACTGCCGCGATGGAGGCATCAAAAGCCTGTGTTACCGAGAGCGCAAACGCACCGAATTACATGGTAACTGTGACCTTTTACCAAATGCTTATGAATTGGCTATATCAACAAATCCTACCCTTTGAGAGCGGTTCGATCGGCTTTCCCCTCCGATTTCAATTGAAGCGGATCTCTGATTCCATCAAGAAATAATAAGCTGTCGAAATCGATCACATCACTGTCGGCAATGACTTCTACCGATATGAACACACTTCGAAGCCACGATGCTAAACCGTTTTAGGGATCATGTCCAGTAGCATGACCGCACAAATGGAACTTGCAAATCAACAATTTTAGTCGGTCCACAAATTCGGAAGTGGAATACATGAGAACCGGGGATGAATGCCTTGACACACCTAGAGCAGAAGCATACTTAGCGACATCGTTAGTAAGGCCTTGTATGGCACACTAACGGATCAGATACCGCAACTCAAACGAGCATGTACGAATGCATGTCCATATATAATGACTGCAATCGAAGGCTGGAAGAAGCCGGCACAAATCGACCCGAGCTAAAATTGGATATAAAGCCGAAAGGCAACGAACAGTCAAAGATGAAGAAAATCCCGACAGCCAATATACAAATCAATCTGGAGCTGATCAATGACACATACAATCAATGCCAAGTACGGAGGCTATTATCAACAAGGTCTGCCGTGGGCTTGGAAATTCGGATTCTGAGAAACTGGGGTTGCCCTTGAATATTCGGAACCATGGACTTGAAGGTATACTTGAAGATTTACCTGAAGGTTTACTTGATGGTGTTCTGCGATCTGAACTGCACCTGGAGCCGAAGCATATATATTTGCACTGCAACCGAACTCAAAGAGCTAAGGACAAAGTCACAGGGCAACCAACGGACGAAGCCTTGGAAGCATGGCCTGTCATTCAGCAACTCTAACCCAGATGAGTATATTCATTGAAGTCAGTTAACTGCTGCAGAGAATATTCCGAGACAAATCAGAGGCCAATCGGCACGAGAGACGTCATTGACCACAGTGGTGACTCTAGAGACTCGGTAATGTGTTCAAAGGGAAACCATACACGAACAATCAATGGCGGTAGCTAATGATGAAATAAGCTCTACCGAGCGAACACTACCGGGAGCAATGTTTTGGATCTGAAGGGCTGCAAGTGAATTTAGAGTCGGAGATATGGAAACGCTGGAAGATCACTTCGGGAATACATTTTGATGTTGACTTAGAGTAATGTCTGGTGCGGGAACGGCTTAGATTCAGAGACTTGGATGTGGACTTTGACGATTTCGGGCCAATTGGAGGTTCCCCTCTCTTGTCTTGTCATCTATTCTCTTATTCGATCTCGGCCCGGTATAAATGCCATCGGCATGGGGTCTTACCATCTACCACTGGTGGTGGAGTCTCCTGTGAGCCGGATCCACCGAATGGTCGCCCTGCAGTGGTACTGATCAGTTGTGGGATTGATGAGGCTGTACGAGGGTATACCAGTCTGGATCTTTATTCAATTACTTCTCCCTTCCCATGTACGGGTATGGCAGCCCAGGGGGTCTGAAGCTAGCGAGGGGGATGATATAATGGCAGAGGCTGAGTGATGGTCGAGGCCTGAGGCTGGGTAACTGCCCAGGTCATAGGCACTGCACAGGAGTGCAATTGCACTCCAGTGATCATCTTACCTAACAATAATATGACATCATCACTTATTCTCCTGTGCGATCGTATCTACTCATACTGCGGAGAACAGAGCCATACTCGTCCATATACATCCTTACAGCGTATAGTTATGGAGCAATAATGAATGCCACATGGCTAAAAGTGTCACGGATAGCCTGTAAATAAGAACATAAGGACAATATGTAAGAGACTCAATCCAGAATTGCCAAGTAACAGAAGTGGAAGCTGAAGCTATTTATTTGTTTTGTATCTTGCCCAGAGTTTCTGAAACCTAAAGTCAAACAGTTGCTTGCTGAGTTTGCCAAGAACAGAGAGCTTGGAAATGTACTTTTGGTTTTGGCTGATGCAGGGTATCGATATAATAGCGCTGTATCATGTAAATATTCTGATTTCAGAATGCTATTAGCATTTGAGATAGTAGTTTTGTGAAGTTGAAGATGTGACTGTGATAACAATGGTTGTGGTTACATGATCAACTAACAAATACTCACTATTACTGGCTATCTTTCCCAACTTTCCTATGTCATTTTTGAACTCATTTGTATTCAATATATTCAGCTTTGATGTGACTATGGACTCTGTATTGATATTGAATTTATTCATTGTTCTCTGCCCTTCTAGGGTTGTTGTTTGTATCTCTACAGATAGTATTTTCGCTTGGAGTGCACACATTCGTACTGCATTTATCTTTGGTATAACTGTTCAATTTGAAGTCTGTGCACTTGTATTTTGTATGTTGTCTATTTCTTCATCCATTTTGTAGTCTGTCTGCTGTTCTGCATCTACGATGGCAATGGCAATCGCAGTGTCTGCTGTTTCGAAATTGTGTATAGAGTGCCAATCCAATTGATATATATCTGGTGTCTTTTGTAGGTATTACAGACTTCACATTGTCTTTGTCAAGGTCGAATATTGTATGGGTTTGAACAGCCATGTCAAGGTTTCAAGGCTCGGAGTTCCAGGGGTTATAAAAACCAAACGGGAGGATACAGTGATCGCGGGTACTGCGTAACAAACTAGAGACTCGAAATCCGGAATCACAGATGTGAACAGAGGTTGGTGCCGAAGCTATTGAATCTTTTGTAGACTAGAGAACGAGTGAAGAACAAACCAATCTTCCGCAAATCCTGCATTCGTATATACAGTTAACGCGACTGTCGGCACCTTTGCTCACTTGTTTAACAATTGATCCTAACTCCACCCAACTATGTACGCAACCCTTTCAGTCCGCAGCCTGCACCATAACCATCACGCCATATTTTCAACGCAACCAACAGAACCTGATTCTAACCAACAAAATCTGAGTCCAACAGACGGAATCTGATTTTAACCAACAAAACCTGATTCCCTTCGTATTCCTGTATACCAATCATCGATGCATAATCCTCCCTCGATCCTCACTCGACACAACCGCTACAGTAGCTCCCCCTCCCACAGGCCGAGTTCCTACGAGGCTATCGATCCGGGTTTGCCAGGTTGTTCTTTGTGGAATATATCGATTGCCTGAAGTCCGTCCACATTGATTGCCGGTTTCCAGCTGTGTCCATCATGGCCCTTCCACTTGACTAAGTACTGCAGTTGTCGTCGAAACATTCCCGAGTCGTCGATGCGTTCCACTTCTTATTCTTCTTCTCCGTCCACAATAACTGCAGGTGGTGCGGATTCAATTGGCCCGGGCAAGGGATCTTCAGATACTTTGGTCAAGCAGGAGATTGGTTGTAATGGATCGATGTGGAGATCCTTGGGTAACAGTAACCAATAGGCCTATGAACTGATGGCCTCCGTAATCTTGTAAGGTCCCAGGCGTTTCCAGTCAAGTTTCTTGCTTGGTCGTTGTGTTGTAATGTTCCTGGCGTCAATCCAGACTCGGTCCCCAACCTTCATCTGCACTCCCTCACGTCGATGCTTGTACACTTGTTTCCCTTGGATATCTTGTGCTCGAGTCATCTCAGCCTTCATCTGTTGGAAGATATCGTTCATTTTCTGGGGAAGGGTGATTGCGTTTACTTCCGTGATATCGATTCCCTTCTGAATCGGATGTTGACTAAAGGTTATTCTTGGATGAAATCCGTAATTGCCAAAAAATGGTGAGCATCCTGTTGTTTCTGAGGCGTGATTGTTCGATGCGAATTCTGCCATTGGTAGCCACTGTGTCTAGTCGTTCTGTTGATAAATGACGAAGGCCCTGAGGTACTGTTCCATAATGGCATTCATTCATTCTGTTTGTCCATCGGTCTGTCGATGAAACACGGATGACAGCCTTCGTTCGATACTCAGTCTTTCACAAACATGTCTCCAGAACTCTGACGCGAATTGGGGTCCTCTATCCGATACTATGGTGTCTGGTAAGCCCTGTAACTTGAACACCTCTCGTATAAGCATCTCGCCCAGCTTCTTGCCGTCTGTATCGTCCCAACATGGTACTAAATGTTTCAATTTTGACAACCTTCAACCACTACCCATATGGTGTTGTACCCCTCGCTCTCCGGTAGTCCCACCATGAAATCCATACTCTGATCCTTACACGGGTGTTGCGGTATTTCCAGTGGTTCGAGCCACGCGTGGATTTTCTGAGGGGTTGTTTGGCTGCGTTGACATACGTGGCAGTTTCGTACGTACCTGTCCACGTCCTTCCTCATACCTGGCCATTGATGACATTTTTGCAGGAGTTCGATGGTTTTTGCTCGTCCTGGATGTCCTGCTGCCGATATATCGTGATGATCCTTTATCAGTTGAAGCTTCTTCAAAGTTTCTTCGCTGATAATTTCCGTGGCGTTGGCACACAGTCCTTCGCTGCTGCCATACGGGCAGTCCTTGCACACCCTTTGAATCCAATTCCACAACTCTTCTGAGCTAACTGCATCTGTTTCTCGACTGACTACTTCTGCAAAAGCTACCACCAATCCCTTCTGTATTCTTTGGTCAAGATTTTCTGTCTGCAGCACGATTTGTTGGGTTTTTTCCGCCCCCCCCTTCGGAGGAGTGGCTCCTGGCATTCTAGTTAATGCATCGGGCTTCTGGCCCTGTTGTTCTGGACGGTATATGATCTTGAACTTGAATCTTGATAGGAATTCCGACAATCTTGTTTGCCTTCTATTGAGTAGCTTTGACGTCATCAAGTATTGGAGATTCTTGTGGTCTGTCAGTATTTTGATAGGATGTACTGACCCTTCGCATTCCGGTCTCCATTGTTCCAGACTTTTAACGATGGCTCCCAGCTCTTGATCATAGATTTCGTAATTTTCTTCTGCTGGTGTATGTTTGTTTGAAATGAATCCCACTGGATGTAGGATTCCCTGATCGTCGTACTGTGATAATACTCCCGCGGATATATAACTCGATGCGTCGGTTTCCAGGGCAATTTTCTTTGAGTAGTCGAAGTGTGCTAGGACTGGTGCTGTTGTAAATGCTTCCTTCAATTCGGCAAATGCTCTCTTTTATTCAGGGCCCCAGTGAAAAGGTACCAGTCCCTTCGTAAGTTTGGTTAATGGTTGGACCACCCTGCTATAGTTTCTTATAAACCTACAGTAGAAGTTTGCGAATCCTCAAAACGCTTGAACTTCCTTGAACTTGCCAGGTGCTTCCCACTCCTTTACCGCTGTTACTTTTTCCGGGTCCATTCTAATCCCATTTACCCCAACTATGAATCCCAGATTCTTGACTTCCTATTGATGAAACTGGTATTTTTCCACTTTCAAATACAGTCCGGCCTCCATAAGTGTCGTCATTATTGCTCTGACGTGTTCTTTATGTTCCTTTACATTGTCACTGTAAATAAGGATGTCGTCCAGGAATGCCGTATAGAGGATGTCCAGAAAGGGGCGAAGAGTATCGTTGATAAATTGCTTGAAGCTAGCTGGTGCATTGGTGAGTCCAACGGGCAAAACGAGGGATTCGAACAGGCCATAACGAGTCCTAAACGCCGTTTTCCATTCGTCTCCTTCTGCTATTCGAATCATGTTGTAGGCGTCTCAGACATCCAGTTTGGTGTACCACTTGGCTTTTGACAATCTCAACAAGGTTTCCTGGATTAACGGCAATGGATATCGATATTCTATGGTTCCTTCGGTGAGTCCTCGGTAGTGCACGCACAGTCGTAAGCCTCTATTGGATTTGGATGCGGACAACACCGGTGCCCCGCTTGGTGATGATGACGATCCGATGAATCCATTTGACAAGTTCTTTTCAATCCACTCTTTTAGGACCTGAAGTTCTTCTCTTGACAGGCTGTATATTGGTCCAAAGGGTGGGGTGAATCCGTCTTGTAGTGTGATCTTATGATCATATGGTCTGTGTGGTGGTAGCCTTTCAGCGATTACTTTATCAAAGTGGGGGAGAAACTCATGATATTCCTTGGGAATCAACTGTTCGAGTGGTTTTTCTTGAAGGTCCTTCACTTCTAGGGCCTTGTTGATTTCATATACAGTTACTGCGTACACATTGAGTTTCTTCTTTGTATTCCGTCTCATGAATGAAGCTGCTGCTATGGTACATATGTCCAGTGTTGGTCCATCGGGTTCCGTTGTTTCCATATGATTTCCCCATACCCATATGCTGGAATGATGTTGACAGTGCTTCTCGCAGTAATCGCTTTCAAATTCTATTCTTTTCTTTTGGAATTTGACTGTAACATCGTGAAGTTGTAGCCATGGTAATCCAAATACGATTGAATAGTGTCCAAGTTGCGTAACAAATGCTGGCAACTGTTCCTGATGTTCGCGTATGCCTAAGTTCAGTTTAGCCATTGTGGTGATGGTTCCTGATTCGATGGGTCTTTCATCTATAACTTCTAATTCCCTTGATTCTTTTAATTCTTGTACTCGTAATTCGTGGTGGCGGACAAAATCTTTGTCAATAAATACTATTCCAGTAGCTCTGCAGTCTATCAAAGCTTGGGTATCAATGATCTTGTCTTCTATTTTCAGCGAGCATTTCACAACGAGATGTTTGCTTTACATAGAAGACTCTTGTATTTCTGCGCTTGATATAAAAAACTGCGAAATACCAATACTAGCATTGACTGACAAAGAAGATTTGTTTCCAGTGCAATTGCCATCCGTATTGCACTGGACTAAACTTTTCCCGATTTCTCTTCCTTTTCTTCTCCTGTTGTCAGATCTGCATCCCCTTCATTCGCTGCCTTCCTATATGGTGACACTTCCGTTTGTTCTGATGCTGCCATCAGATTCGTTGGGCACGATGCCGCGAAATGTCTGCTATCCCCACAGTACATACATAATCCTCCTTCGCTTCGTCTCTTCCTTTCTTCAGGTGTAATCTTCTTTCCGTTCACTGCCGAAAGATCCATTGGAGCGGGACCGTGATAACCTGAAACTGATTCTGCTGGTGCGGCTTCTGGGGCGGATGTGGTGTTGGTCATTGAATCGGACCTCTTGTAACCCTCCCATTTCCTCGATTTCTTGTCCGCCGCTCTCCTTCTCAGTTGCGAGTTTCTTTTTGACACCATTTTGGTGAATTCGATCATGCGTTCTGGATCCTGAATATGTTGTATGGAATCTTTGAGCTCGTTGGATAATCCCTTTCGTAACGCATCCAGTTGTGCATCTTAGTTCCACTTGGTGTCTACTACGTTTCTCTGAAACTCCGCGTAGTATTGGAAGAATTCGCGGTCTCGTTGTCTGAGTTTCTCGAGTTCTCACTTTGCTGTTGCTGCTCTCTCCTGATCTCCCAATGCAACATCCAGCAGGTCAACTAGGTCTATCAAGGTGTTGAGCTTTACTTCCCCTGATATTTCGTCACAGTGTGGCATTAACTGTGCCAGAGCCACTGCTTTGAGACATTCAACAGCATACCTCAGTTTCTTCTGTTCGTTGCTGAATGCTCTCGGTTTTCCAGCTATCTTTAACGCCAACTGCACCTTCCATCCTCGAAGCTTCTTCCTATCTTCTCCTGAGAAGCTGGTATTGTTATTTACCTTTTCCTCACGCTCTTCCTTGTTTGTTCTTTCCCCTGGTTCTTCCCTTCTTCCTTCTGTCAACTTCAGGATCCTGGATACCTGCAGTCGATTTTCTTCCGCCAGGTCCCTAACTATCTCCATTTGAGCCTGAGCGTCTTCCAGATCTTTCCTCAGTTCCGCCAGGTCTGGATTTGATTCCTCCAATGTGTGTTTTAGAATCCAGACTTCTTCTTCCAGATCCCCATGACTGCATGCCTGCGGTGTTGTTTCGGCGGCTGCTGCTTGTTGGGTAAGCAGTAATTCCTGCTTCAAGTTATCCCTCTCTTGGACGGCTTTTTCTCCTTCTGCCAACATCTCCGATATTCGTGGTTCCGCATTCTTTACAGATTGCGGTTCCTTGAGCAATTCGTTCAATCTGCTGGATGGCGGTAGTTGGCTCAGTGCTGTTAGTCCTCTGTTGATGTCCGTGATGTGACTCCTGAGCTGTGTTTCGTTCATGATTCCGGTATTTTTTGCTGCTACCTGTTCCAGTTCTAATTGTAAAGCTCCAGTCAACGTGACGTTGTGAGTTGGTCTTGAGGATTCTCCAGACATCTTTCTGATGATGTAGAGAGGCGGCTGGGAGGAGGCGAGGTTCTGACAAACAGTCTCTGACTTTGTCCATGTTGTATTGGATTTGTTGAACTGCCGCTTCGATTTCTGCTTCTAGACACGGGTTGACCATCGACCAGAGGAACACCTGGTGTTTGCTGGGTGATATTACGATGATCAGCGGGGTTGGTAAAGGGGCCGGGTGTAATTTGCGGTTAACTCCCTTTCCTTTGTTTGCTTTTTGTTCGTTGTCATCTGCCCACGAGGCTTAGCATTCTATATGCTTCCGTGTTGCTCTGATCGTGGATTCAGATTTTGTTGATTGAGCTTCTGCTGCTCTGCCGATTGTTGTATGTGTCCCTCCGCAGTTATGTTCACAGTCGCATGGTTCCTCGTTCTGGCAATCAACATGAAGACCATAATACTTCGTCGAGAAGTTTTTAAATACTGTGTCGTCGATTTGGAGGCCTTCTCCGTTACTTGCTGCGTCTGTCCAGTAGCTATTCCAAGGAGATACAGCTTGAGGTTTGTCCCAGAAGTATGCTTCCAAAGGTTCCTCAGGTTCATTGAGGATAGCGTCGATGCTATCACAGGCGTTCAGGGGTTCTTGTTCGAAGAGGTTGATGGTTCGACCAGCTAGGTCGAAGAAATTGATTCGGGATTGTTGATGTTTGTTGCTGTCGTATGCTGGCATTTAAAACACCATGGATCTTTCTCGTCGATATTTCCACTGGCACACAACGCAGCAGTGTCTCCAAAAGCTGTGTACTGTGAGCTTATTTTCGAAGTTTCCAACCGACTTGAACACGGAACAAAGGGGGTTGCAAGGTCTGTGGCAAAAGTAACAACCGCTTTGATGAAAGTAGCGGCACATATACTGAATTATAACCGGTAGAATCGATTGTAGACTCGTTCTTCTGTCAAGGGTTCAGGGCTCGGAGTTTAAGGGGTTATAAAAACCAAATGGGAGGATGCTGTGATCGCGGGTACTGCGTAACAAACTAGAGACTCGAAATCCGGAATCACAGAAGTAAACAGAGGTTGGTGCCGAAGCTATTGATTGTTTTGTAGACTAGAGAACGAGTGAAGAACAAACCTATCCTCCGCAAATCCTGCATCCTTATATACAGTTAACCCGACCGTCGTCACCTTTGCTCACTCGTTCCAAAATACATCCAAACTCCACCCAACTATGTACGCAACCCTTTCAGTCCGCGGCCTGCGCCATAACCATCACGCCATATTGTCAATGCAACGAACAAAACCTGATTCTAACCAACAAAACCTGATTCTAACCAACAAAACCTGATTCCAATGAACAAAACCTGATTTTAACGAACAAAATCTGATTCCCTTCGTATTCCTGTAAACCAATCATCGATCGATATTCCTCCCTCGATCCGCACTCGACACAACCGTGACACCACCCAATGGCATCTCTGGCAAGTGACAAGCTGGCTTCCACTCCAACCCCGTGTGGCATGATTGAGAAAATGTCCCCTGCTGTATTGGCTAGATCGGTGTACTTCGTGTTCATCATTTCCTGTTGTCACCACCAAACAGTCACGTCAGGCCTCCAGAATGCCCTGCTAATGTCTGTGGGGTCGCAATGATAATCATTAAGATTGGGATTGATTTGTCCCCAATTTTTGGGTACCTCGGGAGGCGAATTCAAATAGAGTTTAGTGGCCGTCAATAAACGCGCTGCATGATCAGTGCGCCCAGGTGTACATTCCGCCGTGTTTACGGGTGTATAGTACTCATCATCACTGGACAAATCGTATGGATTATGGGTCGATTGACCTGGCCCAGACAGTGGTATAGAGGTGAAGGGATCATGACTCAGTACTATATTAGATTTTCTGTTTGTCGTAACTAGATTTTTGGTACAGTATTCATACTCGACATATTTTATGAATGCATCATTGTACTGGGCAGTGAAGGAACCCTCATCGTCAGGATTGACATCCATAGTCTTGTCCCACATCCTAAATGATCGCAACTTCCGAAACGGATCAAGGACTTGTGCAGCAATGAGGAGTATACCCCTCTCTGGTGTGACTTCAGAGTAATATTTGGACAGCTTTTGGCGTGCAAACATCAAAGCAATGTACAGATCCTCTTTCCACAGAGTTTTTTTCTTTGCCAAAGCATGCATGACGCTGTCCAGATAATCGAATATGTAATTATAGATTGTAATGACAGGGTGCAAGGTGACTGTACGCCGTTTCGACATCCAAAGTATCCAGTAACGAAATGTCCTCAGCACCTCCATTACATATTTCACAATAATGGATTCGTCCTCTGTGGTGAATAAGGACCGGTAATCACTGTAATTTGGGTCTTTGAGCCACTCGCGTGTAAACTCTTGGAATCTGTATGCCCGCTCCAGTCATTCCAGACTTGAATTCCACCGAGTTTTAACATCCAGGGTAGGCAGTACTGCAATTTGAACATTGGATTTCTGGCATTTGAGAAACTCATTACGTCTTCCCGGAGTCAGAGTGATCAATACAACAAGCATTCTTTGCTATATCAAGAGTCTGTATTCAGAATGTAAATATAGATAGTATATAGTAACTACCTTTTCAATAATTTTAGCTAATCCAGACTTCATGGCTGCAACCTTAGAGATTCTTGCATTTCCAGACTTCGGCAGCTTTTGGCTTTTGGACAATGCCGCACTCTCATTCTCGCCACATTGTGCATCACGCTCATTGGCTTCCCATGATATTGTTCGACCTTTCACTCCCAGATTACTCATGAATGCCCCTAAACAAAGCTGAAGGACATGCCCCATGCATGGTATATGGTTTCGTAATGCTGACCAGTCAATTCCTGTGGTTTCAAGTGTAGATTGTATATCCCAAGTTATTGAATAGTTGGATGAGGCATTATCCGTAGTTATTCCCAATGATCAACCGTCAGTAAGATCGAAACGCTCAAGTACCTCCTTCACATGCTCAGCCAGTCGGGCACCTGTGTTTTTACCTTTAACCTAGAGTTCTGTGTCAGTGGTACAAAATATTATAATCAAGCAGCCACTAACCTCGTCAAATGCAAGCTGTAGTTCACGTAAACACCAGTTCCGATCTATATAATACCCAATGACCGACGAAATCGCCAATGTATTGGTTGATGTCCATCCATCTAATGCTACACTGACTTTATTTTTTGTTGGCAACTGCTTTTTGATTGCATCAATTGTTAGGGAGTATTCTCTTCGGGAGATATTACTGAGAGTGCTGGCTGACGTTAGAACCAACTGATGTCGTAAAGCAATGAACGTGTGTCATAACTCAAGGTTCGTAACAGCATACCATGGGATATGTGCAGAAACAAATCCTAGCATCAAATAGCGGTTCCAGGTTTCTTGGTTGAATTCATGGGTTATAAAGTCATTGTCTGCCAATTTTGGACGTTCAGTCTGCCAAAATCATTAATATAATTTTCAATTGTTAATCCACTTGTATTTGATGGGAATAACTTGCCACCATGACGCCATGACTGCCTTTCTTCTTGAGTACAGCAAGAGCTTGCTCATCACCAGCAGTACCAGTTAATAAAGTAACGTCAGA
The DNA here is from genome assembly GCA_015178995.1 of Trichophaea hybrida. Lineage (NCBI taxonomy): Eukaryota > Fungi > Ascomycota > Pezizomycetes > Pezizales > Pyronemataceae > Trichophaea > Trichophaea hybrida. The sequence goes on from WHVE01000583.1 coordinate 56,536, forward strand.
CTCTGTTAAATTTTCCATCTGTGCTTTGTCTCCCATTGATGAAAGGTGTTTCCCCATAGTACTTGTTCCATTCTCGGATGGATGTACCAGAAACTGATGACAGACAATACAAATGATGCCAGGGCTGCCATTTGATACATTTGCACAGAGTTTGTGGAATCGACAAGCTGGTGCATGCCGGAAGCCGCTCCATACAATCGTGGTTTTTGTTTGAACATTCATGGAGGTCCACCATCTATCGAAAATCATTTGTAATATTTCATTGGTCAAATCTCGAATAAAGACACGTTCAGCCTTAGTAGAGTACATCACTTCGAGTGTGGATGTATCAATGCACTTTGCCGCAGCCATTAAAAAACAGTTTGAAGGGAATATGGAAGTAGAGTAGATATGATTTTGAATTGAACTACAGTCAAAATGATCGATTAGACTGGGGATATCTTGATGTCTTAAATACCTACTTCCACAGACCGTTTGTAGGAACAAATGATAAACATGAGAAACAGTAGGTAAATAATATCTTGAGTATGGGCGAAGTATTTTCATGTATAAAATTCGTCTATCAAGTTGTTCTATTCCATATCAGCTGCATCGAACTGCAGTAGCATTTTCTGCACTATGACAATGTGTTCATACTCCATTAGCACTTATAATTAGTTGTTAAGTCCATATGTACGCTCTAGTTCAAAAAGTTGATACTAGCTATGATCGGAATTGTTGAAGCTGATTAGGTAGTCAAGTCAGTCAAAACTGCGATAACGATAGCAGTTTATCAGAATCCACTCTCATTGGAGATGTCGTATGACCAAAAATTGTGGACACATTGTCCACACTCACTTTTAGTCATGCAATCTACGTGTATCCAGTGCAAAAAGAAGATATATCATTTTAACAGCAGGCTTTCAGCCGTATTCAATAGGAATATGCATAGCAATACGGATTAATCGTGATTTAATTTCTCCAAGCTTGGTTGCTCAAGTGCATCAGAAAAAATCCATTTGTCGATGAAGGCAGTCAAAACTACAATTACACCAACAGAACTCACACCATCTGATGTACTGGAGATGTTGTGTGACCAAAAATCGTTGACGCTCCGTTGACGCTCACTTTCAGTCCTACAGTCTACGAGTCTTACTTTGCAAAATTGAGAAATATGATTATAACGGCAGGCTATCATGCATATTCCGTCAGAATATGCAGTGCGATACAGATTAATCGTGATTTAATTTCTCCAAGCTTGGTTCCTCGAGTGCATCAGTAAAAATTGATTTGCCGATAAAGGCAGTCAAAAATCTAATTACACTGACGGAACTCACACCATCTGATGCGCTGGCGATGTTGTGTGACCAAAATCGTTGACGCTCCGTTGACACTCACTTTTCGTTCTGCAGTCTACGCGTCTCATTGTGCAAATTTAATAAATATGCTTGTAACAGCGGGCCTTCATGCATATTCAATCAGAATATGCTGTGCGATACATAATAATCGTGATTCAATTCCTCCATGCTTGGTTGTTCGAGTGCATCAGTAAAAATTGATTTGCTGATAAAGGCAGTCAAAACTCTAATCACACTAACGCAGTTTACACCATCTGATCAGCTGGAGATGTTGTGCGACCAAAAATTGTTGACACTCCGTTGACGCTCACTTTTAGTCCTACAGTCTACGTTTCTTAATATGCAAAATTAATAGATATGATCATAACAGCAGGCTTTCGTGTATATTCAATCAGAATATGCCATGCGATATGGATTAAACGTGATTCAATATCTCCAAGGTTCGTCGCTCGAGTACATCAGTAAAAATTGATTTGCCGATAATGGCCCTCAAAAGTGTCATTACACTAATGGAGCTCACACAATCTGATGCGCTGGAGTTATTGTATGACCAAAAATCGTGGACACTCCGTTGACACTCACATTAAGTCCTGCATTCTACGTGTCTTGTCGTGCAAATACAGTTTATTTTGTTTTAGCAGCAGGCTTTAATGTGTATTTGATATTAATATCTGTTGTAATTATTAATCAGCTGTTGTACTACCTGTTTCAATATGACTACATACAATGCATAATGGCACAACTATTTGACATTTGATGGACAGTGCACGTAGCTATTGAAACATAGATTTTGAGTATTATACCGGTTACGACCGGCTTTACACGGTATGAAACTAATGATGTAAGTATGTATTATATATAGCACACTGTCGTCATCCAACCCGTTGTGCCATATCTTCATGGTCTCCCTAAGGACTTTGTGAGATTGCCATCATGTGTACAGGGCATGAGCGGCAGGTTATGCAGTTGAAGTTTCATTTGAATTATGTATGACGACATTCTTTTAACCTGATTAGATATGCGATCAGACCGCTATTTGTGATGCAAATACGACAACACTGATGTAAAATTCCGGTGGCAGATTACGTATCAATTAAGTTTTTATTTTCATTCTGAAAATAACTTTACAAAATTGAATCACACTGATAGGCGGTGTATCTGCTATATTTGGTGTACTTAAAGTTCATACGTTCGGCACTATCCTTGCACATGCATAGACAATTTTTTTTATCTTTCACAACTGATATCATAGAAAACTAACAAATATAATAATGGGGCAAAAAAGCATATGCAAATGAAACACTGTCGAAAACAACAATATGATAATCCATGACTATACAACGATCTATATCTACACGCCACCATACTCCGTACCCATATTTTCAGCTAAATCGGACCTCTGGATAATAGTTAGTAGAAGAAAATACCTGCAAGGGCAAATTTCTTACCGATTCAATCGTTTAGACAGACGTGAATGTATTAACGGTCCCATTAGGCTTGCCAGCTCCTAGTCGCAAATGACTACTTCCAGGTGGAGATGGTGGTTGGGGCATAGGTGACATTGTCGCATCCATACAATGACCGAACGCAACCGCATTAGCTGAATTGGTTAGACTATTCGGAGTAACCACTGCCAGAACCTTTAATTCAGCAGTGCCTTACTTCCTGTTGCGCTCACGAAAGTAATTCTCTGCATCTGCGCATCCTGGTGTAGTTAATTCCTCGAGTTTCATCCGCTTCGTCCGAAAGATATCGAGTCGTTCCTGTACCGCTTTGTTGATTGTGCCAACTACCCAATCAGATTCGTCTTCATCACTGAGTTCTGCATCGTCATTGTCTTCTCCATCCTCTTCCTCATCTTTATCATCTTCCTCATCCGAAGTTGCGACATCATCAACACTATCTCCAATTGCTTCCACCATCTCCTCAAATGTCATTTTCATCGTACCAGCCGCTGCTCTTCTCAATATAGAGTCCTGTTCTCTCTCCACTGCCGCTTCAGCTTCCGCTACCCTCTGTCTTGCTGCTGCTGTTTCACTCTGCACAAATTCCTCAATCCACTGCTTCTTTGCTTCCTTGCTCACAAAGTATGATTCAGGTCAGAGCTCAGCTGCATGCCTCATTTGGAACGGAGACTGTGCAAAGCACCAAGTGCGCGGACCCGTTCTGCTTGAACACCAGTCTTGCCTTCGTTCGCTTTATGACGTCGTGTTGTTGCGCGCATAGTTGATTGACCGTATTTGCCCGCCGGGAGTGCCGATAAGTTTTGTTTAGAAGTCTGACCCATATTCGTTGCTCTGTGGTGTGGTTCGTGTGAACTTTGTTTTCGAAGGAGATGTTGGAAGTTGGACGGAGGTGGAAAGGTGGGTCATTGTGGTTATAGTTATACTACCAAAATGATTCTACAGGCAGGCGCTATGACTGTAACAATTTGGAAAAATGCTTACCCTTAATCAAACATCCGTTCGACTTGGCTGCAGAAACTGTTGCACGTGACATCGCTTCAGTATTAACGGCTATTACACCGAACATACAACCACCGTTTGTTGTCTCAAAGATTTCATATCGCCAGCCGTTCAGGTGTATTTATTATTAAATTCCAACAATCAGCAGGGATTGAAACAGGCCAACATCCTTGCGATTCTGCAGTGTTCCACAGCAAGGTCCATCGTGAAATACGACAATGCGATAATGTGTATATTGACAGTTGAATCCTCAGATTCAACTTGAAATTTGCATCACTTCTTATATATTCTTCAGGTTCTTCCTCTTCTCTAAACTTGAATTCTTCTCTCTTCACTTACCATATTGCCAAGCAATGGCTCAACCACAAGCCACTGCTTCTAGCAGTCAATTGGAGAGTTTAGCCGGACCAACGCCTGCCTCTACATCGAATACATGCGTTCCAAGTACTTTTTTCCAACGTCACGCCCAGAATCCTCACCGCTCTGCATCCGATATTGCAACAAGAAATATGCATGAGAACGAAAAGTTGAAAATTGTATGCAAAACTGGTGTCAAGAAATACAGGGAAAACCATGCAACAGGATGTACGATATCAAATCTGCATGAACGACCATCAACTGATCAGATACAATTGGCTGCAATCCGTTTGAAACTACGTGAACAGTTCAACCAGAGCCGAAAAGGCAACCCTCCATGGTCTACCAAGGCATTCGTCTGAACAGTCTGTGAGATTGAGCACCATGATGTTGTCAACTCCGGAGTTTTTGCAGACCAATTTCCCGACAAACGACCTCGGGAGTGGACATGTGCATTGTTAAAAGCATTAGAGGAGGCCATGGAGGAGTATTAATTAATGTGACTGCTTTTGCCATGGTTCAATATTTATTACGGCAACAGAATTTTAGTAGGTTTTCAACATGTCCGCAACGATGGCCAGGCAAGGTGGGTGTGAACAGCTCGAGCAGGCAGACATGCGCATCGCGCTCAACATGGTTAATATGGCTAAACATGGTATATGGCATGCTGCAATCAACGAAACAAAGAATTTGATTGAAAAGCTTCGAGCAGAGATTCGAGAAGAAAAGAGACAAGGTGTTGAGTTGCCAAGTCATTTGAGTGTGAAGGCGGTCATTGAAAAGCATCCATCCATGATCTATTAAAATCACCTGAATGGCTGCCTTCGTTGCCAAAACAAGATTGCTCGAAATCCTGCTTCCAGCTGGAGGCGCAAAGGCACACAGCCTGGGACCACTACGGTACGAACAGTCTCGGCACTACCAGTCGTATCTGCGACCCCTGGACTATCAGCCGCTCGATCAGCACAACTTAGTCCTCAAAGAGTGCTTCATCTTAGCCTTTTGATTGAATTTACCCCACTTGAAGATTCAGAAGACGCAGACGATTCCTATTATGATGGCTCCAGTACTGATGACAGCATCGAGGATATATCAGGTATGCACTGCCCCCACTCACACGAATAATTTCTAATAATCATTTCAAAGAGAACTACAGTGATAATGAGAGTATTACCAATGAAAGAGAATAGGCAAGTGGGTTTATTGGGCATACTGAATTAATTTCGATATTCAATCTATTATATAGTCTCTGATGTCAAAATGAGCAATATATGGGTGAACAAAATGGAATTGAATCTGTGAAGTGAGTTTTACTAATGCTTCCATGCTACCTCTGAGATTCAGTAACAGCAATTTTTAAATCATGATATATCAGTATTGCAAAATATCTCCTACGTAAAAAGGAATAAATGCCAGTCTTTACGCATGAATATGCTGTAAATGCGCGACCATACAACTAGGCTACAAGACTGAAGGTGAGCGTCAACGGAGCGTCAACGATATTTGGTCGCACAACATTTCTAGCGCGTGAGATATTGTATACTCCATTAATTTCATTACAGTTTTCACTGCCTTTATCGACAAATCTATTTTTACTGATGTACTCAAGCAACCTTTGAAACCGATCTTGGAGAAATTGAATCACGATCAATCCGTATCGCACGGCATGTTATAATGAAATATGCATGAAAGCCTGCAACTACAATCGTATTTGTTATTTTGCACAATATGACACGTAGACTGCAGGACTGAAAGTGAGCGTCAACCGAGCGTCAAAGATTTTTGGTTATACAACATCTCTAGCGTGTGAGATATTGTAATCTCCCTCAATATAATTGCTGTTTCGACTGCCTTTATCGACCAATCAATGTTTACTGGTGCACTCGAACAACCAAGCTTGGAGATATTAAATCACGATTAATATGTATCGCACGGCATATTCTTATTGAATAAGTATAAATGCCCGCCGTTACCATCATATCTATTGTTTTTGCACAATAGAACGCTTGGACTGCAGGACTAAAAGTCAGTGTCAACGGAGCATCAACGATTTTTGGTCACACAACATCTCTAGCGCATCAGATGGTGTGAGCTCCGTTAGTGAAATTGCAGTTTTGACTGCCTTTATCGACAAATCCATTTTTACTGATGCACTCGAGCACCATGCTTGGAGAAATTCAATCACGATTCATACGTATCGCACGGCATATTCTGATTGAACAAGTATGAAAGCCTGCCGTTATCATCATATTTATTGTTTTTGCACAATATGACGCGTAGACTGCAGGACTAAAAGTGAGCGTCAACGGAGCATCAACGATATTCGGTCGCACAACATCTGTAGCGTATCAGATGGTGTGAGCTTCATTAGTATAATTGCAATTTTGACTGCCTTTATCAACAAATCAATTGTTACTGATACACTCAAGCAACCAAGCTTGGAGATATTAAATCATGATTAATCCGTACTGCACTGCATATTCTGAATGAATATGCATGAAAGCCTGCCGTTATGAATATATTTATCAATTTTGAATAATAAGACACATAGACTGTAGGACTAAAAGTGAGGGTAAACGGAGCGTCAAAGATTTTTGGTCGCACAACACCTTTAGCACGATGGATTTTACATATTTCATTCATATTGTCGAAGTTTGGACTGCTTTTATCGATGAATCAGTTCGTAATGATGCATCCATCCTACCTATGAAAGTGACTATCAGCAATTATTGGATCGCGATTTATTAGTATTGCAACATATATCCTAATTAAATAAGGCTTATTGTCATTCTTTATAATTGAATACCCAACATTCACGCGACCATACATGTAGGCAACAGGACTGAAAGTGAGAGTCAACGGAGCGTCAACAAATCGCTGAGAAACAGCGCAGAACTTATGATATATTTCAATATCATATTTTTAAAGATCTTTTAACTGTTTTTAAATACAAATAGCTGTTAATAACTCTTCGAGATCACCTGTAATTGATTTGGAGTATGAGCACAGTTCCCTAAATAATGAACATATCACAATATTATATTTAATCACATACAATGACAAGTCAGGCAGAAAGTGTAAAATGTTTCTGCGCTATGAAATTCATCCCTTTATAGACGTATGTGCAATGCTTTCGACTCGCCAAATACACAAGAACCTGTTTTTAGAACTCGGAGATAGAACCCGGTGGGTCTAACCAAACCTGGCAAAATCGGCGGGTTGACTGGTTCAGTTCCGGGTTTGGAACCGGAAATTATGACCGGTTAGGGTTGAGTGCGGTTCCAAACCCGGACCGCAGCCGGTAACCCGGAACCGTTGCTAACACTAGCGTCAACAGAGCGTCAACAGAGACTTAAAATGCGGCTCAAGAACCAAATGCATCAATTTTCAACAGTTTTGACTGCCTTTCATCAGGATTTTGTTCAATCTCACTCAAACTGTTGTGCAGTATGAATGCCCTGAAATGAGCGTCAACTGAGCGTCAATGCTTTTCAGTTCAGTGGATTATTATTGGATAGAGTTGCATTTGTTGAAATTATCAAATTGGATGTTTTCACTGACTTTATTGACAGATAATTATTGTGCAGTGCTTCTAATGTACAATAGAGAGCAACCCAATTCTGTGTGCGATGTCGTTATACATTTTATCAATGTGGAATCGATTATAATGCCTGAATTTTAATTGGGTATACTATAGCTCCTGTGCAGTATGATTCCTTTGTAATGAGAGTCAACAGAGTGTGAACAGCAGCTTACAATGAGGCTCAAGAACCCAATGCATCCATTATCAACAGTTTGGACTGCCTTTCGTGAGCATTTATTCAATTTAGGGCAAACTATTTGGCAGAATGAATGCTCTGAAATGAGCGTCAATGGAGTGTCAACGAATTTCAGTTTTGCAGATCATTATAAGATCGAGTCAGATCTGTTGAAATGATTAGATTGGATGATTTGTTTGACTTTATGAAAAGCAAACCATTGTGCAGAGCGTCTGATATCAGAAAGAGAGGAACCCCAAATCTGATTTCAAAATTGTTATACATTGCATTTATATGGAATCAATTATGAATCCAGTCTTTCCATGAGATATAGCATAGCCAGTGTGCAGTATTATTTCTCTAAAATATGCATCAACAGAGAGTCAACAGCGGCTTCAAATGCGACTCAAAATAACAGGCATCCATTTTGAACCGTTTTGACTGCCGTTCATCTGAATTTGTTCAATCTAGGGCCAACTATTGTGGGGTATGAATGCCCTGAAATGACTATCAACGGAGCATCAACAACTTTACATTCAACACATCATTAGTTGATAGTGTTGGATCAGATGAAATGATCAAATTGAATGTGTTGACTGACATTATGGACAGATGATTATTGTGCAGTGCTTCCGACCTACGAAAGAAAGAAACCTCAATTGTGTTTCCAAAATTGTTATGCATTACATTCATGTGGAATTGATTCTAATGACAGTGTTTCCATTGGATATAGTGTAGCTATTGTGCAATATGATTGCTCTGAAATGAGCATCAACAAAGCGGCAACAGTGGATTCAAATTCGGCTCAAAAACAACAGGCATGATTTTGCAGCAGAATTGACTGCCTTTCTTCAAAATTTATTCAATCTAGGACAAACTATTTTTCAACATTATTGCTCTAAAATGAGCATCAACGGAGCATAAATGCTTTTCTATCAAACAAATAATTATTGGGTAGAGTTGCATTTGTCAAAATGATCAAATCAGATGTTTTGACCAACTTTATCCACACATAATCATTGTGCAGTGCATATGAGATACAAAGAGTACAACCACAATTCTTTTTACAAATTCAATATACATTACAATTCATGTGCAATCAATTTGAATGACAGTCTTTGCATTAAATATAGCGTAGCTATTGTGCAGTACGATTGCTTTAAAGGGAGAGTGAACAGAGCATCAACTGAGGCTTGAAATGTGGCTCAAAGAGAAAATCCACCCATTTGCAGCAGTATTGACTGCCTTTTGTCAAGATGGATTCACTTTAGCACAATTTGATGTACTGTATGAATACTCTGAAATGAGCGTCAACAGAGTGTCAACGCTTTTCAATTCAGCAGACTATCATTGGATCTGTTCACATTTGTGGAAATAATTGAATTGGATATTTTGACTGACTTTATCGGCAAATGGTCAGGATGAAGTGTGGCAACAATGTTCCAAAATGCTCATCTACAGAGCGTCAACACTTTGCATTACACTATCATATTCAAGTATACAATCGCATTTTGTTGACAATTGGAATCAGTCATATCGACCGACTGTATGGTCCAAGGGTGAAGATGATGTATTTCAAGAACGTTCCAAAATAGGCATCAACCACATGCAACAGTGGCTCAAAATGTGGCTTAAATTGTTCATCAACTGTCTGCAGGTCACCACGTTTTGATTGCAAATGAACATATTCGCTAAAAGCATTGATTCAAATATGATGACCGACAGCTAACAATAATGCTCTGAGTTCTAGTGTTGTATGAATGATCGGCAATGAATGTCAACAGAGTATCAACAGCAGCTTAAAATGGGGCTCAAAAATCCAATGATTCATTTTGCCACAGTATTGACTGTCTTTTGTCAGCATAAATTGAATCTAGAATCATGTATTGTATAGTATGAATACAGTAATATGAGCATCAACAGAGCGTCAATGTTTTCAGTTCAGCGGACAATCATTGGGTATGGTGCCATGTGTTGAAATAATCATATGGAATATTGGGACTGACTGGATCAACAAATAATCATTGTATGGTGGTTCGGTGATACACGATGGTTATATCACTGACTAGTTGAAAAATTCGTTAAATATTATGATTCATCACAAACCAGTCATTATGACATTCTTTTAAAGTGAAACAGCTTTGCTTTATCAATATGTGAGCATTCTGATATACGTGGCAAAAGAGGAATAATACTGTTAAGTTCGCCACAATATTATTGGATACATACAAAAGTATCCGATCTCATTTGAATATTTATGCTAAAGTGGAATATTTGACTGTCATGGTGTTGCAATTGATTATAAACAATCGATTGGATGAAAAAGTGATGACCTAAGAAAAGCAAACCCGAAATGCGGAACCGGCGATTGAACCGGTCAGGTCTTACTAAATCTGACAAATTCCACATGTTGGCCGGTTCGGTTCCAGGTTATGAACCGGAAATGTCCCATGGTTCGGTTTTGGTACTGTTCCCGAAGTGGACCGGGAATTTCCCACGCTTCGGGTTTAGTACTGTTCCAGAACCGGACCATTGCCCTGGTTCCGGTTCCAACCTAGACCGGAGCCGGGTAACCTGTGTAAGGGCGAGTACGCCCGAGTATGGCTCCGTACTTGATAGTATGAGTAGATACAGTTGCACACATGAATAAGTGATTAAGTGGAGTAGTCATTATGCATGGTGGTAAGTAAGTAAGTATGTAAGTAAGATAATTGCTGGAGTGTAATTGGCACTCCCGCGCAGTGACTATATCCTGGGCACTTACCCGGCCATCGGTTGGCTGCCGTCACATCATCCCTCTGTCTAGCTGCAGACCGCTTGGGCTGCCATACCCGTACATGAGAGGAGAAGGAAAGAATGTAAAGATCCAGACTCGTATGCCCTTGTAAGGTCTCATAAATCCCGCTACAGATTGGTACAGCTCAAGTGTGACCTTTCGGTGGATCCGGCGCACGGGAAAACCCCACCTCCAGTCGTAGGTGGTACAAACCCATGCCGACGCCATTTGTACCGGGCCGAGATCCAATGATAGAAGCGAAGAAAACAGTCAAGAAATGAGAAGGAAACCTCCAAAATTGAGCCCGATTCCTCCAAGCCCACCACTCTCAATCCCAGGCCGTTCCAGCAGCAGACCTCGTTCTAAGCCCACTCCTTCAGCAGGCTTCCAAGTCCAACCTTCAGGTCGATGGTTCCGAATAACCAAGTCAACTTCCAGTTTCTCTGAATCCAAGCAGTTGATTCCAATAGATCCAAGCCGGCTCGGTAAAACTCGAATCGGTAAATGCCATTGACTTCCGCCATTGGTTCGTCGTCATAGATTGTGTTATTTGATGCACTCGCGATCTGGAATCCGCTAGCCTCCAAGGAGTGCTCACACGGCTTTATTCACCAGCACTGAAATCCTGCTGGCCTCCTTTGAGAGCGCAGACGGCCAATTCCCTTGCACACAGATCGGCTGGCCTCAATTGAGAGCTCACAAGGTATTCACTGGCGGCCGTTGATGCTTGCGTAGATGGTCATGTGGCTTCCAACTAATCGACTTGTTTGAAGGCGGCTCATGGCCATCCATAGTCTTCCGACTATGTTGATTCGTAAACAATTTCTATCGTTCTCGGGGGTGGCCATCATGGCTGGGAATGAATATCTGCAGCAGTCAATTTCGTATATCCAAGCACATGGTACATTTCATCAGTAATAGCATCCGCTCTCCGCATTGATCATATGTGTCTTACCAATTGACTTGAATATCGGCCATCGAGATTTGACTTTCCGTTGCCATTCGGCTTTAATCTAATGCTGGCTGATTGACTCGTGTCGGCCTGGTTCGGCCCTCGATTGGGATCATATATCGAAATGTATTCGTACATGGTCGTTCGAATTGCGGTATCTAACTCGTATGTGTGCCATAAGATGGTTCTCACAAAGTAATCAAGTATGCTTCTGCTCCAGGTGGATCTCCAATCTAAGTAGACCTCCGAGTGTAGTGCAAGACCCCAGTGCAGTTGATTCCGGTAAGTCCCATCGTGACCCCTTCCATGGGTCGTGTCGGAGGTGGCAATGGCATCATTGTGCCATGTCGAGCGTGCCGTGGGACCTTGACGTGGTGGCAAACCTCGCAGCCACTAACGTACTGCCTTATGTGCGTGTTCATCGCGGGCCAATAGAAGTCCTCTAGCACGAAGTGTTTGATCTGCACGAATGTATATCCTCCCTTCATAAGTCAGACCTCCAGCGACCACCTTCAATTGGTCCGCGTCTTCGGAGTGTTTGACATAGGCGAGTCGACTATCTTCGCATTCACGTCGATTGCCAATGTGTTGGATGACAAGACCTTCTGAATCGCCGGTAGGATATCGTCGTACGGTTTAACTAATAATGTGGTGACATCCTATATCTAGCCCGATGCGATTAATCACCACCATCCGCGGCGATGTCAATTGATTATCATCACTTTGTTGAGTGCTCTCGGCCATTCATATGCGTCACTCGCAGTGGGTATCATTGGTTGATATATCTAATTCTTAAGCATTGCGTACAAGGTCAGAGTTACCATGTAATTCAGTGCATTTGCTGTTTCGGCAACTTAAGCTCTGAAGACTCTATCGCGGTAGTCTCATATGTCCGTTATGGTGTTCAGTCGGTTCGCATTCCGCGCAGCTTGACATCTCGACTGCTGATTTGGCTGGCTCTCGGCCTCTAGTGTTGGGAGCGGTTGACTCCAATGATGTCGTCAGTTGCAGCTGATGGTGCGTTCGATGCATTCGGTGGTGTTCCGATTCGGTGGTGCTTCCGATTCGGTGGTGCTTCCGATTCGGTGGTGCTTCTGATTCGGTGGTGAATACCAGCATCGTAGCCAGTCACTTCTCGTTCACTCCTAGGCTTCCCGGTGCACTTGAACTTGATCTCATTGTTTTCGAGTCGTACATGACGTCTGTAGCATGACTGATGTGTTCCAGTGATGGTGCGTTGTTCCAGCACTTCCGGTGCGGAATTTATTTGCAGTAGTTTTTTCTCGGTTTCCGGAACGGTCATCCCCCTCTTTTTGAGGTCGGTGCTCCGTCGACGACTTGTCATCATACCGGTGTGAAATGTGTCGACTGTCATCGATTTGCATCCATTTTTTGATTGATAAGACTGTTTCGATTGTCATTGTGGCTTCGTACATTTGTGTCTGTATTCCATTGCGAATCATGCAGCATCACTTATAAAGTAAGTGTTTCTTAAAGAATATGGTAGAAATCAAATATAACGTGGTATCGCCATATAGGCAAGAAGACTCTTGTTATCCTTCCCAAGAGAGTACACGATTGCACTCTGTACTCGAGAAATCTGCATTCCGCGGCTTTTCCATGGCTCGATAAGTGCCATCCACCTAGCAGCCGTTTTTCATCGATTCATGATTGAGTGCATACTGAAAGTTCAGTGGTATATTCGGAGTATCAAGTCGTCATTCCTGTTTGCGGAGTATCGGTTGTTTGCGTTTCAGGGCGGTCATCCTCCTCTATTTGGAAATCGGTGTTCCATCGACGACTTGTGATTATGTCGGTGCGTACGGTATCGAGACTTGTCGATTCTCTTATCAATACTTGTGCATTTTGGCACTTCGGTTACCATTGCGATTGCAATTCTAGTTCCGTATCATTTTAACTAAAAATTTCTTAAGAAGAGGGTAGAAGTTCAAACGAAACCTTGTGTTTCCATATACCCATCCTTCTCCGAGTGTGTGCATTTGGGTTGTACTCTACACTCGTAAAACCTGCATATTGTTGTCCTGCCATAACTTTGTAAGTTCATAATCGGTACGCTGACACACATGCCTGGTGGTTGTGTCAAGGTTGCCTTCTTTGTTTCCAGAAATTTCGGCACTGTCGCAGGTGATGATGACAGCTGGGTAAGCCATTGGCTATATTTGTCTTGATGTAGGCCTTTAGAGTTCTTAACTCAACCTCCGACAGGTTATAGATCTCGCATGGTCAATTGGACATTGCGGCGGAGTGTCTTGGCCTTGGCCTTGCTGAAGACCTCCGGAATTCTGGGTATTTGGCAGCCTCCATCGTCTGTAGGTACGATGTCAAGTGTCCGCCTCTCTCCATCCGTACATGTTAACTGAGTGTTCCAATTGAGGACTGAAGTGGAAGAGGGTAGGGATTCCCGGAAGCCTGGAAAGGAACGATTTGCCCATGAAAGAGCCAAGCCCTGCCATCCAGTTACTTCCTTCGTGACTCGGCAAGCCGGTAGCAGTCATTTAAGCCCCGCATTGTTGGTAACTCTTCTGCCCCAACTGCTGCCGCTGCTCATGCTCGCACGTCCAGCTCAGGGGGCTTCTCCAACCATTTGTGGTGCCTTCCATGTAAGCTCACAGCAATCCTGCGCAATCACCAAGTCACATGGCGAAAGCCTCGGGAATCTTGTCGCTAGCTAAGAGAGACTCGAATGCGGTGGCTCCAAGTCGTCATAAGTTCAACCGGAGGCTTCTGCACTTCACCGCCCTCCTGCAGCCGAAACTTTGTTTCCTGTGGAGGTTCCGACATCACGACGGTGGCCGCCGGTGGCACGCCTGCTTGGGGTTCGGAGGGCAAAAAGTAAACTAATATATGGATCTCCGATAACTTTCCTAGGCAAGCCCAGAGGCAGCTCATACGGTTCGTCAACCGAAGGGTATCTCATCAAACTTAAATGACATTTATTCTCCTATACACAGAAGGTTGACCATTTCTCCAATGCTGATCAGGGATATAGAGAAGATGCGTCTACTCCCGGTATGGGATATGACGACTTCAATGTGCATCAATTCCCGCTTGGAGATCTGATGACTTGAGGTGTGATTTTGTTCGTGTTTCGTAGAATCGCACAGCAGAGTATCGGCTTGATCTGCTTGACACTTTAGAACATTCAGGGTGTAACTTCCCACTCTGAGCTGTTTCATGATCTGCGATCGCAGCTCCAGTATCTCGGTCTTGAACTCGGCCCATCGGTAGTCTTTTCCCCGTAGGCGCACTTCCACGCAATGTTGACGCGCTGTAGGATGCTTTGTAGATGCGTTTCGGAGCTTCCGCTCAGTTCGGAGGAAAATCATTGCCAAATGAGCTTGCTGATGCACTGGTAGCTCTTATCAATTCGTCTTTGGTAATCGACTGGTCTCGGTCGTCAACCTCGCGTTGGGCTCTTTGGCCAAAATGGATATGTTCAGGAGTAGAATCTATGAATCAATGCGTGAAAGGTAGGTCTGTTAAAGCTTCGCTAGCACTTCGAGATGCTCAATAGCTATTTCGGTGAATATAGAACTTCTCGGTGCTGTGACCATCAGGCCGGTGACCGGTCTCTCAGGGCCGATTGACCTGCGAATCCATTCCGGAATCGTCACTACTACCGTCAATCACCCGAATTAGATGTACTTCATAAATCTTAGTGCTTCTAAGCAATGCGTTGAGATATATTGAGACATGTGGCGATCACAGTCGGTAATGCAACGCTCAGGATGGATTGACCTCCGAATCGTAATCGACTCTGCCCACATCAATCAACTCCAATAGATGAAATACTCCTCTCAAATCATCACCATAGCGATGATAATCTGTGTAGGTTCCAAATGGTCATACGTTGGAAAAGGGATATGGTAGATCCAATGAATTGACACGTACGGAATTGCCGATTATGCTTGATTGGATGCCATTGATGAAATTCTGACTTGTTTGTTACGTTCTTGCGGCTTTATGAGATTGATCTCGGTCAATGTGTTTTGAGGTCTTCTCCGGGGTGCCGTCATAGCCTGTAACGCGTTTTTCGTGATTGAGAGACCTCCGGAATCATCTCGGAATAATTTCTGTTGCAGTCAATTGACTCGATCAAAGAGTATAAATAACCTGAGCATTCGCTCTAGAGTAGTGATGATACTCGGTATAAGTGTAAATAGTAGTGTGCTGCGATGTGTAGCAATTCCGGTCGGTGATGCGACTTTTCAAATCGATTGACCTCTGAAACACCTCGGAATGGTCTGTGCAGTAGTCAACTGACTCGATAGAGGAAAACTTATCTTGATTTATCGATCTATTGATGATACTCATTGTAGGCCGAGAATAGCGACGTTTTTCGAGTTCTCGGGGGTGTCCGTGTTTGCAGGTGACCCGTCTTTCGTAATCAATTTACTTTCGAAATGGCTCGGAATCATCTACTGTCGTCAATTAACTTAATACGATTGTTACTTAGCTTGTATCGACAATCTAGTGATCATTTTCAGTGTGGATCTGACGCGTCGAAAAGGGGTAATCGCGAATACTGTGAGTGAAACGTATCTGATTTCAAAAAAACGCGACTAGAGTGTAAGGGCGAGTACGCCGGAGTTTGGCTCCGTACTCGATAGATTGAGTACATACGGTTGCACACGAGAATAAGTGATTAAGTGGAGTAGTTACTAAGTATGGTGGTAAGTAAGTCAGTAAGTTAGTAAGATGATCGCTGAAGTGCAATTGGCACTCCCACGCAGTGACTATATCCTGGGCACTTACCCGGCCATCGGCCGGCTGCTGTTACAACCTGGAACCATTGTTAACACCAGTCTTCAATCGTCTGGGGGTGAACCTGAGAACAGTTAGTAAGGAATTCAGCTTCGAGACGACGCCATAAAACTATGCATCGACAGTTAGTATTCATATTCAAATATGATTGAATGTATTCTTTCAATTTGCACCTCCACTGGGGCCAAACTCAGCTGGTGCCTTGAATTCCCTAGTTTCCCTTACTCCAAGACAATGGTGAATCGTAGTCCCAGCGAGTATTAGCAACGGTTCTGCGTCATCCGCCCTCAGACAAGTTCCGAACCTGAACCGTTCTCCGGTTCTGGTTCCACAATAGTACTAAACCTGAACCGGTGGCAATTTCCGGTTCCAAACCCGGAACCGAACCGGCCAACCTGGGGGTTTCACCCGTATTCATTATACCAGCCGGGTCCTACCTCCGGGCTCTGTAGAGGGGTTCTTCTGAATTTTAGGAATGGCAAGTATTGCACATGCATCTATAAAGGGCCAAATGTAATGGTTAAATGACGTTTTACACTTTCTGCCCAATTTTTCATCCTATGAAATGATTTACCATATTGAAATTTTTTCATTATTGATGAAACCGTGTGCGTAGTCCAAACCGATTACAGATAATCATGAAAAGTTATGAACTATGCATGTGTGTTGTGAAAACTGTCAAAATGGAATTGAAGAACATATTAGAGAAATCTAACATACGCTCTGCAATGTTCCTCAGAAATCCATTGACGCAATATTGATATTCTGTTGAGACTCGGTTGATGCTCACCTTAAATCATGTGAGGTAGGTGTACATTGGTGCGTAACCTGTGATCATTTGAAGAACGGGGCTGTTACATGGGTATGCCTGCGTGTGTAGAGGCGGACCGATATCGTCGTACTCAGTTTCGATATAATCTGACTTTGATGACTAAAACACAGCTGAAGAAGTGAATTCCATGGTGGTTCGTCATAGTCGCTGTGGAGTATGTACATATACCGGCATATACTGAGTACAGCCGCTACCTGAAAATAGTAGGAATCCTAGAGGTAGACTTCTGAAGAGTCGTCGTCATCCTGTTGCGAGGGATATTCACCCGTTTCGCAAAAGTGGAAGTAATCGTCCAAAAGATTGATGTATCGCAGAAAATTGTACAGGAAGTCGAGGTGGGCGTCGGTTTGGCAATACTGATGTAAATATGAAGTGTTGTAGATAAAATATCTTCACAGGTGTATTGAGACATAAATAATATAATATTCTTAAGATAAAAACTTAATAATATTTCAGGTGGTTTTCTGCTGTTGTTGTTCTGACTGTGGATTGCTGATAGAGCTTAATTGTTTTGTTTTTAAACAGGAGTTTAATGTGGTCTTTTATAGGTGAGCATTTCCAGTAAGAGGTATATCAGTAAGGCGTGACTGTATTTCTCTATCACTATCATGTGTGTGTATAGTACTCTCTCGATAACACTCAATCCACCAATGTGGGTGTTCGCACAAGAACCGATTATTGCAACAGAGACAATCTCAGTGGTTTGTTTGCGGAGAGTTCCGTTTGACAACGTGTGGAGGTGTAAGCTTACACCAGGCATCCCAATGATTATCCTGCAAATTATGACATTGCTGACACGCATATGGGACCATTACTTCGTATCAGTTATCGTTCTTCTGCATGAGTGAAATGGTAATCAAAGATTTCGTGAGCTGACAACGCATACTTTGCTACGTACCTAGTGTCATCGGGTCTTACCTGCATTTCCCGGAGGGGGTGCCCTCTCCCAGTTATCGTGTTCAGCAAACGCGACAGAGCTGGGGTTCGACAGTCTAGATCTGAACATTCATCTTTTAGGTAGAATCAATTACTGTGGCGCAGTTAGCTTGTCTCCATTGATTACTTGTCTCGGGAGATAGCAAAGTCCCTCATACTAAGATAACATCATTCGTCCAACTATTCTCGGGGAACTGTATGCAGCTCCGAGTATAGTTTGATCCCAGTATTAGTTTGATATTGAGTCACATTGGTCTGATTCATAACGCACAGCTGACCCAGAAGTCTTGGCAAGGCAGTTATGTTTGCTTCGGTGGTATGGTTTGGTGTGTCCCATGCCTTGGCCAGTACCGGAGGATTTTTATCCCTCAGTTACTGTCAGATCGAGTGTGCATATTGTCTTCGCGTGGATTAGCTAGTCCACAATGCTAAGACGCGGTATTGTAGCTTGGAATATTATCGGAATTTCACCCGGCTATGTTGGGGCTTCCGCTCCCGCATCAGTAGACATCCTCAGGGGTGTATTCTCATCCACCTGACTCAAGTTGTCACATGGCAAGCCTGGGAGACTAAGCCTGATGTACCACATATGCATGATACGGGAAAAACCCTAACATTACCCCCCTCTCAAGCTCTGGTGATCTCAACAGAGTACTCCAACATAAGAAGTGATCTTTGCAATATATACCACTCAGACAGTGTATACTATAGGTATAGCTAATTTCTTTTCATGGATAAAAAAAATAACAATAAAAATAAAAATATAAATAAAAATAACGTCCACTAAAATTAATGCGGTTTTGAATTTAACATAGGAAATTATATCCTTCTCTTTCATGCCATGTTTTCTGATTTTTTTCATCTCTTGTCTTTCTGAATTTCAGGATGCTTTTCGTAGTAGCGATTCATTATCTCGGCTGCTGTTTCCTGAAGATGCTCTTAGGATTTCCATCTGTTTTCGTCGTGTGCGTAATTCTCCCAGTTGGTAGGGAAAACATGTTTTTGATGATCGTGATCCGTGGGCCTGCTGGCCATTATTTCTTCTGGGATCCTTCCTTCATTATCTGTTTCAATCAGGTGTATCATTCTTTCCTTGACATCTTCTCTATATGGTTCGAATTAGGATACATGCAAAGCGGAATGTATTTTCCAGGTGTCTGGTAACTTCAATGGACACCATCTCTTGTTGCCTACTACTTCCGTGATTTGAAAGGGACAGTATAGTGTGTCTTCCAGTTTTCGACTCTCTCGTTTCATGCAGATGTTTCTTCGGTCAAACATCACCCAGTCGTCGACTGTGTATTGCCGAGCTAGCTTCCTTTTCCTATTGTAGTATTCTCCCATGTTCTTTCCTGATTTTTTGAGTTGACTTTCCAGCTTTCGATACACATTTCGCATATTGTTCTGACGCAGGATTATTCAATTCAACTTCTGTCGGCAAGTTTGTTCGTGGTTTGTAACCATAGTTGGGGTAGAATGGTGTTATCTTCGTGGTCGCATGTTTTGAATTGTTATAAGCGTATTCCGCCATAGCCAACATTTCTGACCCATTGTTCTGTTCGTAATTGCAATAGGTTGGTAGAAAACGTTCTATGGTTTGGTTTAGCCGTTCTGTTTGTCTATCTGTTTGTGGGTACAAGGCTGATGACATTGACCGCTTGATTCCTAAGAAGTGATTTAGATCTGCAATGAAGTGTCCCGTGAATACTCGATCTCGGTCTGATACCATATCCAGAGGTAGTCCGTGATGTTTCCAAACATTTTCCAAGAACACCCTAGCCACTACTGCTGATTCCCTCTTTGCTGTTGGTAAAAAATGCCCAATTTTGGTAAATCTGTCGACTACTACTATTATATTTTTGTTTCCGTTGGATTCTGGTAGGTTGGTGATAAAGTATACTGATATATAAGTCCATGGTGTTGATGGTGGTTCGAGTGGATGTAGTAGCCCATGCTTGGCGTGTCGTGGACTGTTTGTTCTTGGACATGAGTTGCAGTTGTTGCAGTAGGCTCGGACTTCTTTTTCTCGTTTAGGCCAATAGACATTCCTGGTGATGAGTTTCATCGTTCTTTCCCTTCCAAAATACCCTGCTATCCTTGACTCGTGTTCCTTTTTCAATACTTCCTTTCTGAACGCTTCTGGCACATATAGCCTTCCTTTCCATATTGACATTTTGTCTTTGTCTATTCCTAACCGTTGGTCTGTGTTTCTTTTTCCGTCTACCATTTCTCATATCTTTTGATATTCCTGGTGTTTTTCGATTTCTTCCTTCCATCGTATTTGACTTTCAGGAGTTAGTTACTTTATTGACAAGCCTGCCAATACTATCTCTTCATTGTCATCAACGTCTAGCGCACTTATTGATGTCCAGTATTCGGGGCCTAGTAGAGTTTTGTTGTTTGTCGCAGTTGTACCAACCCTATCCAGTGATGAACTCCGGGCATCATGATGAAGCATCGGTTTTTCCATGTTGTGATCCTTTTCGATAGACTATTTTGATGTTGTATTCTTGTAGCACCTCGGCACATCTGGCTTGTCGTCTATTCAATTGATTGATTTCTTCGAAATATTGTAAGTTCATATGATCGCAGTATATAATTGTTGTATGAATTGCTCATTTTAAATAGTATCACCATTGTTTCACTGCGTAGACAATGGCTAACATTTCTTTATCGTATATTTGGTAGTTGATATCAGCTGGTGAGAATTTTTTCAATATGAAGGCCACTGGATATTGTTTGCCGTCTTCGAATGTTTGGAATTAAACTGCCCCCATTGCCTAGTCTGATGCATCGGTTTCAATCATTGCTGGTCTGTCGTCTTCATAATATATGAGAATGGGGGTGTTTTCCTGGGAAAACAGTATACATATCTTGTAATATGCCGCTTTTTGAGCTTCTCCACAAACCAAGTTTTTTCTGTCTCCTTTTAACATATCTATGATAGGGGCGACTATTCCAGCATATCCTTTAATGAATATTTGACAAAAATTCCAGAATCCTAATATAATTTGTACTTCTTTCTCTGTTTTTGGCATTGGCAAAGTAGTTACCGCTATACTTCTGCTTGGTTCCATTTTCAAGCCTTTTCAACTGACATTGAATCCTGAAAATTGGACGTTTTGTTGATCGAATTCGCACTTGTCGATTTCAATGACCAGTTCATTGTCTCGGAGAACCTGAAGTATTTTTCCAACATACTGGTGATGTTCTTCCTTGGTTCCTTTGGTGGCTATGATGACATCGTCAATATAACAGACTGTAACATTGTCATCTCTCCCATAAAATGGTTGTTGAATACAGTTCATCCATCATTGAAATATTGCTGGTGTGTTTGTCAATCCAAATGCCATTACTGTATATTGGTAAGAGCCGAACTTTGGTCTAAAGGCTGTTTTCCATTTGTGCCCTTTCACCATTCGAACAAAATAATATCCCGACATCATATCAAGCTTGGTTATATATGTGGCTCATTTCAAACTATTTTGTAATTCGTCCATCAAGGGTAGGAGTGTACTGTCTTTGATTGTTAAGTCATTGAGAGGTGGATAGTCTACACAGAAACATAGACCCTGACAATTTGTTTTTGGTATGAACTGAATAGGGCTTCCTGCTTGTCCTTGGGATAGTTGTATTTTTCCTTCTTGGATCATTTTAAGGATATATTCTCGAAGTAATCTTTCTTCTTCCCTAATCAATTGATAAATATGTCCTATGTTGATTTGGTCAGCAGTTGTTTTGAAATTTATTTCGTGATCGTGAGGTCCATGCTTGGTCAATTTTTCCGATGCGTGTGGGTCGAATAGGAGTAACCATTTGTGATACTGCGGTGGTAGTTTTCCGCTAGTTGTTTTGTTGCACGAACGATTACTGATCCAATAACGATTGCGTCATTCCGAAATACTATATCCGCAAATTCAATCGTCCGGTCCTGGAAACCCCGGGACCCTCTAGAGGTTGCGGAGGTTGATTTTGAATGACACACTCTTCAGACACTCTGGGAGTCTTCCGGAACCGGTGAATGCAGCCTTAGCATACTCCCTTGTGCTCCCGACGGCCTTGAAGCCACTCCGGGTGATTCCTGTATCGCAACAGTGTACTCTGTAGCCACTTCTGATGCCTCTAAGGGTGCTCTGGGAGATTTCTGTATCGCAATATTGTACATCGTAACCACTTCCGATGCCTCTAATGGTGCTCCGGGAGATTCCCGAAGGGCAGCAAAGTCCTCCGTAGCTGCTTCTGAGCTCGCTGTGGAGCTCCGGTATATTCTAGGATCACTCAGGAGCACCTGGATCTATTTCTTCATTTCCAGATGGAATCATGGTGTGTCACTAGTGTTAGCAACGGTTCGGGGTTACCCGGCTGTGCTCCGGGTTGGAACCGGAACCAAAGACCCCAGTCCAGTTCTGAAACCGCCAAGAAACCGAACCGCCCAATCACAAGCGGTTCCAAACCCGGACTGGAGCGCCGGTCCAGTGCTGGAACTCCCAAGAAACCGAACTGCCCAATCACAAGCGGTTCCAACCCGGAACAGAACCGAAACCCGCTGGGTTTTGGCGGGTTTCACCTGCAGCAGAGCCTCATTTTCCATTGGGCCCAATAATGCCATGTTTTCTGCTCCAATTAAGTATTTGCATTCTGATTGGACCGCAACATGTTATATACGTAGTTTATGCAATTTTTGATCCTCTTTCACCTCCCGCTCTCCGATTTGTGATACGATCAGTATTCGTTGAGTCGCTGCGAAAAACAGTCGAATGTGGCCGCATTTTCGTCTTTATTTCACAGCGACTCAACGAATACTGATTGTATCGCAAATCGAAGAGCGGGAGGTGAAAGAGCGTCAAAAACTGCATAATCTACATATA
The DNA here is from genome assembly GCA_015178995.1 of Trichophaea hybrida. NCBI lineage: Eukaryota > Fungi > Ascomycota > Pezizomycetes > Pezizales > Pyronemataceae > Trichophaea > Trichophaea hybrida. The sequence goes on from WHVE01000583.1 coordinate 79,602, forward strand.
TAACATGTTGCGATCCAATCAGAACTCAAATACTTAATTAGAGCGATAGTTTTAGAGAAAAACCCGCCAAAAACCCGCCGGGTTCGGTTCGGTTCCAGGTTTGGAACCGGAAATTTGTTGCGGTTTGGGTTTAGTACGGTTCCAGAACCGGACCGGAGGCACCGGTTCGGGTTTAGTGCTGATCCAGAACCGGAACCGAACCGAACCCGTAATTTGGACCGTTGCTAACACTATGTGTCACCCATTTCCAGATGTGCCTGTAGCATCGCATATCGCTTTGGCATTCATCTACTGCAGCCTGCCGCTGTCAACTAAAACAACATATATCCACGCTGCGCCCCAGCAGCACCTCGACATGACCCTGACAAAAGAAACACAACCACCGGAAAACATAACCTCCGACAAACACAACCCCCGAGAAACAGACTCTCACTTGAATACAGCTGCCAGGGCTTCCGTTTCATGCCCTGCTGCATCAGATGCTATATAACGGGTCGAGTGCTCGGCAGAGCTTGCAATTCTTGCATCCATATATCTGTCCATATGCTCAATGACGGCCGCCTGGCGACCAGAACCAAAGGAATTCCAGTGTCTCTGGCATCTCTCGTACAAAGCTATATCAAACGTTAGTAGCCGTTGATTATAGGATCGAGGGGGTACACTGAAGGCTGAATATCTCGCTGCGGAAGACGTGAGCGGGTTGGCTCTTCGTTCCTTTGTTGTAGTCTCTCAAGGCGCAGTTGAGTGCGGTTGCAGCCAAGCACATCAATTGGGGAGTCACTCTCTTGTCCCAAAATTTGTCGCAATGCTCTTGTCTGCCCAGGTAGGTGTTGGAAGCGAAGAAGTGAGCAAAGATCAGCGCGGCGGGCTCGCTTCATACAAATCACCGGACTTCGTTCGCACCGTTCGGGATCTCTTCACAGTTCCCAATCCAACAGTTATCATTCAGCAAAACGGCAATCTGCTGTAGACATACGAGATTCTCTTCTATCTTCAACGAGTAGAGTGAAGTCACCATAAGCCTCGCTGAAGTGATTAGGCGACCCCGCATACGACTAATTTTCCCCTGCAACTGTATTGCATTGATCATTAGTATTATCAAACTTTCAAACCCGGAGAATACTTTGGAGACTCACAATTCCATGTGTCAGCGGATCGATGTGCTCACTGGGTCCACCGGGGTGCTCCCTCATGTGTTGCATGCCGTTGTGTACGCCAACAGCTCTCTGTTGGACGGTCATGGCGTCGAGGGCTTCATCCCATGCTTGATCCCAAATGTCCAATTCGTCCTCTTCAGAGGCCGGCCATGGGTTTTCAGTATACAGAACAGATTTCAAGATGTCCTTTGCTAAATCGAAAGCTGCTTTGTTATGGAGTGGCACCTTGCTATCCTAATTGCTCTTCGTCTCCGACGCTCCTTCAATAGGTTGAGGGGCAGCTATGGAATTCCAACTCCTTGCGGAGGGCTGTCTGGCATGGTTCGCCGGAACGAGGAACATCGTATCTTGGCCACGAGATCGAGGCGGAGTGCCTTCAGGTGATTGTGAGCGCGTCGACAACCCAGAACAGTCTCCATTGGTGCTCCCGAGGTGTGATTTGCATGTCTTTGTTTGGAGTCGGTCAGTCACCTGAACTATATCTAAGGGAACCCTGTTCGGGCCGATGAGCCTGTGTTGTGACTGCGTCTATTCCGTTCATGAGTTGACAGTAGCTCGTCATCATCATCTTCCCAACTGGTGGTGGGATAGTCGTCCTGCTCTCGGTGTTCATAATCGTGTTCTTCGACATCATCCAGTTCATTCCGGGGGCCCTGAAGGTTAGCTTGATACAAATTAGGGACTCATCTGGCCTTACATGTCTGGAAACACGTAGGGAATCTTTTTGACTGGCCGTCCTTGCTGAGTGCTCAAAAACTCGCTCTTGAGAAGCGGTAATGTTAGGACGTTGCGAGGCCATGGCTGATGAGAATATATCCAAATGTGATTTGAGAAGAAAAGGTCCGAATAAAGCTCAGGTGCACCTGGAGAACCCCTTTTTTCTTATAGGAAACTGAAGGTGACACAGTGGTTCGCATCGAAGGGACAACCTGTTCATTCCCACTGAAGTTGTGGAGCACCTGAGATGCTAATCCGTACAATGAGTTCAGGAATCTGTTAGTGAGACGAATGGGTATTCGGGCTTCACGACTGCTCACCATTGTGCGGTGCCTAGATTCAGACTCAGACGTGGTTGAGCTAGATGCAAAGCCCATGCTCTGCATCAGCGTTTTGGGGAGTGCCTGAGCTGCTGATATCTGCTCTGTCGCCTGTTGTCATAGCCGACCAACAACAGAGATTGGGTTGGATACGCGAGAGCAACCGGTGTTCTTACCGTTGGGATACCAGTGCTTCACATTCCCTTTTTGGTTTCAACATTGCCCCAGGATATCGCTGCCTTCAATGGTCTTCGAATGTGTCCAATACCCCGCCATGAGTCTGGCTGCACTCGAACAATTGACGCTTTCGTTTTCATTTGCGTTGAACGTTAAGCACTGGGTTAGGTGGTGCCGTGCTCAGTAGCTCGACATGTTCGAGCAGGAGCAGCACACAGTCGGCAGGCTTGGTTCGACTAACCAGAGCTCCAATAGGTGAACCGAAATGAATCATCTTAGTTTGCGGTCGATTGTGCTCTCAATCAATGGGCAGGAAGTACTGCTTCAGGATCCAGCTGCCGCCGTGATTGTGCTGGGCAAAGTCACATTTGGTGTCGTTGGACATCATCGGAATCCGAGATGCACCCCTTGGGCAGTTCCCATTGCTCAAATTGGGAACCCGCAGTGATCGAACTTATGGAGAACTGCGCCGCAGCTATATGCAATCTCAAGCTGAATGAACCTAGTATCTTCTGTAGTGTGAATCGTGTCTACCCAGATACAGTCAGTTCACCTGTAGACAAGATCCGGTGGGGGACAGCATTCACCGAATGGTAGATAGAATATGGGGTTTTGGTCCAGGTGGAGCTGTGATGATTCAAATGGCAGTCAGGCGGGTTAAGATGTAGGTGTGCAGAGATGATAAAAAGGGGCGAGATGGAATGGAGCAGAACGGACAAAAACATCATGTTATGTTGGCGGTTGCCAGGGGTATGCTCCAGGGCGCACCTGACTCCCATTCGGAAAAATTGACTGACTATCAGCTGGTATGATGTCGAACCTATACATCTATTCGCTCTCGATCTTTGCATACTCTGGAAGCCTTGAACTGGAGCTCAGACTGTCGCAAAAGCTTGGGACAGCCGAGCACACATATTAATCATTGCTAGTACCGCATTGGAAGCTGAAAGCGTCGGCAGAGCTTAGTCTCGGTTTGTGGTAGATGGATTGGTGATAGGGTGGGATATTAGGATCGAATGTATTGCCATTTCGAGTACGATCTGAACTGCCTTCGCTTTCTATTTCTGGTTTTGGGGAAGCAAGTTTCACCTGACAGCTCGACCACTCCCTCGAACACCACCATAAGTAATTCTTCACAACTGCATTCCGTTTCTCATGTGATATCAAGTGGATATACCTTAACTCAATGCCATCAATTCTCTAACATCTAGACCTAGTGACACATGAGAGATAATAGAGATACAGAAAATATAGCCCATTTTGAAGAAAAAACCCAGTAAATACCCCCACCCGAACTTCGTACAACAACAAAGAATACTCCCAGATGCACCCCAGCAAATCAAAAAAACATTCTAAACGACCCATGAATAAAATTCCAAACTCAAGCGCACCTAGAAACACCCAAGCAGCTATTCCGATTGTGACAACATCCCAGCCTGAATGGCATTTTCCTCAATGCGTGTTTTCAGAACGTTGTAGGCGTCCTCCTTGCTTATGATCGGATGATTCATCAGTCCATGCAAAATACATAGCTGAGTAGTACCATTGACCATATGGAGCGCAGTCACTCTATCATGGGAGCCGTTTGGACCAGTGTTGACAAGCCAGGTGTGAGGCTTATGCATCTGACCCAGTCGCACAATCTGTCCAAAAGCTTGCCACTGCTGGTTGAGAACCCAGGGTTTATGAAGAATCACTGCATGATTGGCAGCCACGATGTTGAGCCAAGTACCCCAATCATGGTGGTGGTAATGAAGACCGAGCACCGGCGGGAATTCTGGAAATCGTCATAACTTCGCTGCGCCTGGCGGTGGAATCTTTGGAAACCATGTGAATGACCTGGATGTCATGGTTCAAATGGCGATGAATTCACCATGCCACATGGCGAACCTGGCCTGGCAAAGGACAAAACTGTACAGCCTTTTGACGAAGCGATGAAAGCACAGGAGAGCCTGTACTAGGCTGGCCATCCATCTCAGGAGCAGTCGCCGAACCACTGATCAACTCAGGGAGGAAAGATAATCAGGAACATCTGAAATTGGTCCCCCCACAAAACTGCTGGCATCCCACTTTTCCTTCCAACTGCCATCGGCAAAACGGTCACCTTCTTGCTCCAACGGTAGCGAAAAGCAAGCAAGCTGCCAGCGATGAATCCGCCAGGCGATCCCATGCTCGCTTTCATCCCTCTGCCTCTTGAGTCGGGTGGCAACATCCTTGAGCTGCTTCTATTCTTCCTGAGACCACTCCAGTGCGACTGGATGGAAATCCTCTGATGGGATATAAACCAGGGGGTACCTGAAGCCAGCCGCGACTCTGTCCATCGGCAGATGGTCCATGGGTGAGCAACTTCGGTCATCACACAGGCAGTTTCTTGCTGAGTTTGAGAGGAACCTCCCTTGTTGACGGCGGTTTGAAGGGCGGTGATCACTGACATTCAAGCCTCGGGACCATGTTCTTCTGCCGCTGGCTCATTCTCAGGCACCTCTGCAATTGTGAACAGGCACTGAGTGGTGTTGCCACAGTCCTTCAGTGAGTGGTCGGCCTGCGTTGCGGTAACTTGCACTTTGAAACCAATTTGGGCTTCAGATGCAACGGACCAACCCTGAGACTTCGGACCTTTGAAGTGGTGCGCCTCATCGAAGATTCCACAAGACCACTGGCAGTGCGTAAGTTGGCGAACTGGGTCGTTTATATTTCTTTGCACCCGGCTCGTGAACGTATTGTAGGTGATCACGTGGATGTCCCACCGCCTCTCGAGATGTTCCACACAGACATTGTGGTGTGCGTATCACAGGTCGCCAGCATATTCTGCGAGGAGATCGCGCACCGAAAACGGAGTCCCTTTTGTGATGGTATTGATTGCACCGATCAATGTCGCTTGAACACTTGGGAGCACTACACATATTATCGGATTCCATGGCGGGAGGTCAGTTGTCAGCTTATCGTAGAGCAACTGGAGTAGACGACGTGGAACAGGGATAGGGTGAGTGTAAGGATACCATTGCTTTTGGACAGCGCAGAGGTTTGAGATGCCTGTTTCCACCGCCTGACACCGTCCGCCAAGCGAGATGTTAAAGAGCACCGGAAGTTGTGTTTCATGGAGATTTGTCACATCCTCCGCAATTGACTGGGCATGAAGAGCCGCAGCTGAGACGATGAAACTCTTCCAAGTCCCATTTCATCTGCCAGGAGCGCCCCAGGAATGTCCACATCGAAGATCCATCTCCGCACAATGAACCAAATCGCCCAGATCTGGTGTGCAAGAAATCTCACTTCAGAAATCGCCTCAAGGTGTACTTTGGCCCTCAAATGGCATCCGCATGTGAATCTCCGTGTGGCACAGCCACCGAAACATGCAACTGCTTCTTCAAGGCACTGGTGCTCGAAGGTGTTGTTGATAGTGGCAATGAGAGCATCATCTAAAACTTGCCCTGGCTCGTCATATTGAGGCTCGATCAGCTGTTTGGCAAATTGTGAATCGCTGTCCACAACTTCGGTGCTCTGAATTTCCTTCACGAGGGCGGCAAGATCACCTGGAGTCGGAGGCACAGACAAATCGGTGTAGTCATCTAGCTGGGCTGGGGCCCTCCTCTTGCTGGGTGTATCTGGTGGTGCACCGGGGGTTCTGGGAGACATCCTGTTGGGTGTATCTGTGGTGCACCAGGGGTTCTGGGAGACTTCCTTTTGGGGTGTTTGTGGGGGTGCTCCCTACAAGGAA
>WHVE01000584.1:0-85247 GCA_015178995.1 Trichophaea hybrida
CTGCTGCTCCGTTTTGGTGATTGTACCATTACCCAGCCGGATTCGTCATCTTCCTTGAGCTGGCTCTGCTCTGGTGTCTTCATCCTCTTCTTCCCCATTCTCCCATTGTCGGAACTCGCATGATCACTCAAACTGTCTCCGATATCAACCATCATCTCCTGAAATGTCTTTTCTGGCGCTCTGTTTGTCAATCCCACATTTTCATCTTTCCTTGTATCATCCTGCTTCTGCTGAACCGCTGCCTCTGCATCTTCAACTCGCTTTGTTGCCCCAGTGGTCTCTCTTTCAACATAATCCTTGAGGCATTTATCCTTGGCTTGATTGCTTATGAAGTGTGTTTCTCGTCGTTCCTCTGCTGCAAGCTTCTTTTTGGATCGCACGCTGCGCAATGCCCGAGGGCTCGGACTCTCTCCGCCTCCACGCCGCACTTATCCTCATTCGCTTGATGACATCGTCGTGTGGAGCGCCCGTCGATTTGCCATATTTGCCTGACAGAAGTGGCAAAAAGTTCTTTTTTTTAAGCATTGACCATTTTAGTTTGCCTTGACTTGGTTGTTGGGCGAGATGTTGGATGTTGCAAGATATGGTCATAATGGAGGCAAGCATCGGCTTTTATATCAAGGTTGGTACATTTAGTCATGTTGAACAGAGCAAAAACGCCCTTGTGAATGTCAATACAATGGGAATAGTTAGGCTAACTGTACATCATGACTTGATTGCCAGTGTCAGATTCAGGTAGTATCCCGGGGTTTCTTTGGGACAAATATCAACTGACTCGTACAATGACCTATTTATGTGTGACAATCATGCGATTTCGGCTGTCATACACCGCAATCAATCCCTGTTAACCAACAGACATCATCGGACTAACTTATTGCACATTGCCGGGCGGTGGAAAACCCCTGCCACTTGCCGCCATACACAGCAGGATTCATCTTGAGTATATGCAATATCTTGGCAGCTACTTATTTGATTCAGACAGGAAGCGAACTATATAGTCCTCAGGACTTCCAATTCTTTTTGTTATCATCCTCCTCTCGTATTCCACACCCGCATAATATGGAAACGCAACCAGCCCAGCCAGCAGCCAGCGGATGCAAATCAACCCGATTGATGGGTGATATATTGGTCTAGTCCATTCAGGGAGGAAGTTCCTCCGTGGAGTACCTAGTCAGTTCACGGAGGACCGCCTGCCGTGATCTGACCGTCTGTCCGCGGAATGATGTTACCCCACCTCCGTGAACTGACTAATTCATTCGCGGAGTCAATCACAATTATAAATAATCCATCTAGTGGGCTTGCCCCTCCCTCCAGGTATTATTCTATTTAAACTGAATCATTTTGCAAAAACTTTGAACTGAAAAGAACACGGCAAGACAAGGAAAACAAAGAAGATAAACAAAGCAGAAAACAAAGCAGAAAACAAAGCAGAAAACAAAGCAGAAACAAAGCAGAATACGAAGCACCAATGAAGTGTCTGCGAGGTGTTGACATTATGAAAGGAATGGACTGCTGAGACCCGCTCTTTGAATTGATTCTCTACATACACTTTCAAGCACATGTTAATATATTCAAGCAAGAATAAACTTTTACCAAGCAATATTCCCGACTGTGTGAACTTTGAACTATGTGAACCTTAAGAGAAGGTTCTGGAAGGCAGTTGCTTTCACCAACGTTGAGAGCCTTAGGGCTAAACCTTTAATTAGTGACGTCTAGTACACTTGCTGCAAAAATTAGGTTGCCACAGCGGGGGAGTGGAGGCCGCCGGTGTGGCCGGCACTCCTCCTGAACTCTGCCATTTCAGGCATAAAGCCTGAAATGGGTGTAGAGTCATGAGTAAATAGAACTAAAATGGTGGTACGAGTAGGTGAGTTGATGCTGAAGCCGCTGCTTGCCAGCCCACTGCCACTCTGCTCCCTCCCTATACGCTCCATTCATTCCCTCCAGACTTTCTCTGCTTGGGTGCGAGCTCCCTTCCTGGCTCTGGATCGCACTCAAGGTCTGGCCTGGGCTCTGGCTCGAATTCAAACTCAAACTCTATCTTTTAACTCAAACTCTAACTTTAAACTCAAACTCCAGATCGGCCACTATCACCTCCGCTAGCCCTTGGTCGCCTCCAGGCTTCCTTTCCTCACCTCCACTAGCCGCCCATTTGCTTTGTCGTTTGCGTCAGCTCTCACTCGCCCAGTCGCGTCCACTAGCCCTCAGACAAGCTGAGCCATATATCATGGTGTTCGCTACGATCGGCAGCGTTTTGGATTCCCTGACGCAACTACAATTATACTGTGCTCCATGTCATCATTTGAAACTGGCACATCTTCCTCATTTTCGTCCTTGTCATTGTGCTCCTCCTCTTCCTCTTCTTCCTTATGAATCTCCTTATCCTCAGCACTATCCAGTTCGGTCAAATCACTGCTCTCATTGGCAGTATCCTCCGCGGATATGGAATCAGTACGAGCCGAGCATTTCGTTGTGTATTTGCTCGACGGCATTTTTGATTACGGCTGGGCTCAGGTGGAGCTGACCTTGTGTTTCGTTCAAGATTGAAAGTACCAGATGGTGCTGCAGAAGCTCCAGTATTTGTGTACAGTGCACCACCATCTCGGCCATGGCAATGAAGTGTGCACTGCATAAACGTACACAATTGCGCTGCGCTGAACATACTCAGTTGCACTGTGCTGGGCGTACTCAGTTGGGCTGCGCTCAATGTACTCAGTTGCACTGCGCTGAACGTACCCAGCTGTGCTGATCGAATTCATCTGGATAAAGCCAGTTGAGTGTATGTACATGCTAGTACGTAAGCATATATGCGTGCAGAGTAGGGTATTTATTATGTTTGATTATCTCGGGCAAATGAACCAGTCAGTTCACGAAGGTGGGAAATCATGACTCCGCGAATGGATGGTCAGGTCACGGAAGTGGGCTTCCGTGAACTGACTAGGTACTCCGCGGAGGAACCGCCTCCGTGAATAGACTAGAACATACATCGAATATGGCAATCATTAGCACACAGCAACAATGCAGACACCAGTTAGTCCACCACGTTGATGCCGATACAGCCACCAGACATATGACCCTGGATGCCAATTTAAGAATCGTCTGTAAATCTGGAATCAGCAAGAATGAGCAGCAACACGTAGTTGGATGTAAGTATGTCCATATCATGGTACATGGCGGTAAATTAATCGTATAATGTACAGCAGGTGAATGTAGAGAGTTACGCGACTAATTTGTCTTTGCATTTAACGGGAAACCTCCATCGTCGATGAAGGCATTTGTCCGCACAGTCAGGGACATCGCACATGATAATGTCATCAGCTCTGGAATCAGTGCGGATGAATACCCTGTTAAGCATCCTCATGAGTGGATGCAACAGGATGTAATCACCTTACAAGAGGCTACAGAAGCGTATATGGTTGAGGTAATCACTGCATCGCATCGTTACAAGCAGCAACTAATTGCTTGTAGATTTTCAACATGTCTGCGACCATGGCAAGGCAAGGAGGTCAGGTACAGATGGAACAGTCCATCATGCGCCTTGCGGCAAGAATTGCCAAAGGAGGCTGATCGCGTGCCGCAGTAGAGGAAAGAGCCATTCCTGAGCAAGAAACCTCATGCCGAGGCCCGAGAGGAGAAGAAATGGGATTTTGAGTTTTCTCGGCATCAAAAGGTGAAGGCTGCGATAGAAAGACATCCGGTTATGCTTCGTTGAAACCATACTCCAGGATGCCTTCCTTGCCAACATGGCACCGCAAACAATCAGCACACCTGCTGCAGATGCACAGATAAAGGTACACCTTTGCCTAACCAGCACAGACAGCAGACTCCAGAGCCGAATCAACAGCCGAATTCACCTCTGCCTGGAACACCACCTGCCTCAATGAATAACATTTCCGAATCACACCGTCTCAAAATCATCACGTTGCCAGCCAGATTTGCGTATTCACGTACATCTCGTCCTTGCGCTGAAACTTGGACCCTCAAAGCATCTGCCCATGATAGCGAGCACAATACAGATTTTGATCCAGATATGCTGCCTGATGAAGGAAAATTCACTGGTTATTATACTATGTGCAGTGTGGTAATGCAGCTGATGACCATTTTGAAGACCAAAGCAGCCTATTGAGCGAACCTGCAAGTGATGACAAGCATTGATCGAAAGGCACAGGATTTTGGAGATGATTGTCATATATTTCTATGTATTATTAATGAACAATGTAGTGAACAAGAACACAGTAAATGAAAACACTAGAAAGGCTGACAGAACAATGTGAACGAAGGACTACTCCAAATTGAATGATTGTATAATATGGATATACGCGTGGCAAAATGAGCATCATTGGAGTGCAACAATATTAGGTCATGTAAGTCCGGTGATCAACAACTGATAGTGTTGTAGTTATGCATAATTGAAGTATTGGCCTTCTTTAGTGGCAAAAATCATATCGATATGCTCCCTACCCGGTCATGAAAATGAGCATCAACGGAGTGTCAACAATTATTGGTTATTCATCCTGGGTAATTGCACTGGAGATAGATTGCAGGCAGTCAGAAAGGAATGATTGGCCACCTTTCTAGGCAAAACCGATGAGGATACACTACCAGCCCCATCATGAAAATTAGGTTCAATGAAGCAGCAACAATTGTTGGTCATGTATCTTGGGTGATATGGAGTGCGACAACTTACGAATTGTCCTAAACGCATCATCGGCTGCCATTGTAGGTAAAAGATGGAGCAAAACGCTCCCTGCCTCTTCTTGATCGTGAGCGTCAATGGAGCGTCAATAAATTTTGGTCATGTATCTTGGGTATTATGGGGTGTGACAGGTTACAAACATTCATACATGTATTATCAGCTGCGTATATAGACAAAAGAGAAAGAGAAATGCTACATGCCCCATCTTTGAAAATGTGCGTCAAAGCAGTGTCCATAATTGTTGGCCTTCTATCATGGTAAATCACAGTGCGATATGGCTGTTATGGTTTATATATATCTGTTTGACATCTTTTGTACACAACAAGGCTCAACAATACTCAGTGGGAGAACGGTAAATGAAATAAGTTGTTACTGTCACGGAGGATGTGGCAGGAATATCCCATATCTATCTGCCTATAAACGCTGCCATCTCCTTGTTTATAGATGCTTGTGATCGTGCACCACTTATATTACCGAACATCCAAGACCAATAATCGTTGACGCTCCGTTGACATTCATTTTCAAAATGGGGTAGAGAGCATTTCACTTGCTCTTTTTGGTATGACGACAGCCAATACTATGTTTATGACTATGTGTAATTTGACACCCCCCAGATGACCCGAGATACACGACCACCAATCATTGATGTTCCGTGGACGCTCATCTTCAGGATGTGGTAGGGGGCATGAGTTTATTCATTGTAATCACTAAGGCGGCCAATGCATCCAAAATGAATTGTGAGTTACCAATGCCAATATTTTACAATTATCGGTAGTATATCTGAATGCGACAATAAATGTGAAACCCAAAACACAGAACTGGGGATTGGAACTGATGGTTCTAGCCAAATCTCACAAAGCCCATGGGTTGACAGGTATGCATCCACGTTTGGCCCACCAAGAGTCAGCGGGTCCGGATGCTTGGTAGTTCCTGACCAGGACCAGGGCTTTCAATCCAGTTCCAACCCAGCCTGAAGCCGGGTAACCCGGTACTGCTGCTAACACTACTATTGCCTATAAAGACTGTCAATACTGGGAATATAAGTAAATGCCATAGCACAGGCCTTGGATCGAACAAGATGCAACACTCAAAATCGTTGACACTCTTTTGGTGGTCATTTTTAGACTGGGGCTATGACCATGTCACAATCTCTTTTACTCATAATGGCTGCCAATACATTGATTATGGGTATATACCATAGTGGAGCGGTAAGATTATACAGGATGCAACGCCCAAAATCGTTGCCAGTCTGTTAATACTCTGTCGACGCTGTGTTGATACTCCGTTGACACTGTGTTGACGCTCCGTTGATGCTCTGTTGATGCTCTGTTGACACTCATTTTGTGGTACAGCAGTATTGATATACAAAATGTTGCCTATAAGGCTGCCAATACTTTGATTATGGGTAAATACCATAGCACAGCCAGTGTATTATACACACTGCAACACCCAAAGTCATTGACGCTCTGTTGACTCTCATTTTCAAGCAGGGGCTGTGACCATATCATAATCTCTGTTGCTCATGACGGCTGCCAATACACTAATTATGGGTTTATGCCGTAGCAGAGCTCTTAGATTATACCTGATGCAACACCCAAAATCTTTCACACTCTGTTGACACTCAGTTCACGCTGTGTTCATGCTCTGTTGATACTCTGTTGACCCCCATTTCGGGGAATAGTAGTATCAACACACACAATAATGCTCTAAAGGCAGCCAATACTTCGATTATGGGTAAATGCCGTAGTTCAGCCTTCGGTATATACCAGATCGATATTACAAATTTGTTCACGCTCTGTTGACGCTAGTTTTTATACTGGGACCGGGACCATGTCACAATAGCTTTGCGCATAATGGCTGCCAATACGTCGATCAAGGGTATGTGCCATAGCAGAGCCCTTAGATCATACATGATGCAACACCCAAAATTGTTGCCACTCTGTTGACACTCTGTTGATACTGTGTTGATCCTCTGTTGACGCTCTGTTGATGCTCTGTTGACATTCTGTTGACACTCATTTTGAAGTATACAAGTATCGCTATGCATGTTATCGCCTATAATGGATGCCAATACTTCGATTATGGGCACATACCGTAGCACAGCCCATGAATCATACAAGATGCAACACCTAAAATTGTTGATGCTCTGTTGATACTTGTTTTCAGACTGGGGCTGTGACCATATCACAATCGCTTTTGCACATAACGGCTGCAATTAAATTGATCTTCTGTGAATGCTGTACCACAGCCCTCGGATTATACAAGATTCAACATTCAAGATTGTTGACGCTCTGATGATGCTCCGTTGATGCTCTGTAGATACTCATTTTCTGGAGTAGTGACATTGACCCTCACAAAATTGCCCCTAAATGCACCCAATACTGTGATTATGGGAAAATGCAATAGCACTGCCTTTGGATTATAAATAATGCAACATCCAAACTTGTTGGTGCTCTGTTGATGCTCTGTTGACACTCGGTTGACACTCTGTTGATGCTCTGTTGACGCGATTTTGACTGTCTGTTGACACTCATCTTTTTGGGTAGTGAGAATGACATTAACCACATTGCCTATACAGGCAGCCAATTCTTCGAGTATGAATAACAGCTAATGATTAGCTCTTGGATTATCACAGAACCAATACTCAAAATTGTTGACGCTCGCTTTGTGCTCAATTGAGGCTCTGTTGACACTAATTGTTAGGTGTCGCAACATTGATATGTACCATATTGACCAGACAAGTACCCAATTCTCCCCTTATAGGTACAAGCCATAGCACAGCCCTTGGATTATACAAAATGGAACACCCAAAATCAATGACTCTCAGTTGACGCATATTTTCAGAATGGGGCTGTGACCATGTTGCTTTGTTTTTTGCCCATACAGGCTGCCAACATGTTGATTATGGATAACAGAGAGCACATCGCATCCTAGTGGTTTTACTTACAAGTCCAAAAATCTTTCACACTCCGTTGACGCTCATTTCCGTAATGGGGCTGTGACCATGTTGCTTTCTGTTTTGTCCATATAGACTGCCAACACGTTGATTATGGATAACAGAGAGCAATTCACTCTCCAGTTGACTTATTTACAAGACCAACAATCATTGTTGCTTTGTTGACACTCATTTTCAGAATGTAGCTGTTACCGTATCGATGTATCTTTTACCTAGAAAGGCTGACAATACATTGGTTAAGCATAGCAGCAAGCAAATTGTTTTCCAATGTACTTACTTCCAAGACAAAAAATTGTTGATACTCTGTTGACGCTCAGTATCAGAATGTGGCTGTTACTGGGTTGTGGTCTCTTTTGCCAATGCAGGTTGCCCATCTGTTGATTATGAATAACTGGGTGCAAATCACATCCCAAATATGTTGCTTACAAGTCAAACAATCATTGACACTCCGTTGACCCTCATTTTGGGAATGCAGTCATTACCATATCTCGTTGTCTTTCGGCAATAAAGGATGCCAATACATTGGTTATGTATAAGTGGGAGCATATCACTTCTCAATTATCATACATACCATACCAAAAATCATTGTCACTCCATTGACTCTCATGTTCAGCATTGGGCTGTATCCGTGTCACTTTTTCTTTTGCATATCAAGGCAGCCAATACGTGTGGTTTTCATAACAGCATGCAACTTGCTTTCCAATTTACTGACTTACAAGACCAAATATCTTTGATGCTCCATTCATACTCACCACAAAGATGTCCTAACTGCTGTTTTATAGATAATAATTTTGTACAAATAATCATATAGTAATTACTGAGAGCCAATATATGATTTGTAACTATTCTCAGTTGCATGCAAAAGCTTTGTGGGATGTCAATATCTGATCAACTGAAGCACATGTTCTCTGAGCAATGGATAACGCAGCACAGTGACATTCCAGCACTTTCAGCTGGCATTTCATTCCATGTAGACCCATACACTGATTTTTCTTCAATATAGCCCATCTTGCTCACTTTGCCATATCCTGTTCGCTCTCCTTGAGATCCATGACCTACCATAAGCAATTTGCAAAATGCTGACTATATGCACCCAATCTGAATGCAGAGTGATGTAATCGGTAATATGGATGATGGCACCATGATGAGGGTCATTCATACAGATTCACCACGCATGTTTACCGCTTCTTCAAAGCATTATATGTCACCACTGAGTGAATCTTTGTAAGTAAAATTTATCTCGAGTTTAGATTGCGCAGGCTGACTAATCTGTAAGAGGGAGGACAATAGGGGATTGATCAATTGTCAATCAACTCGGTTTGCCGTCTAGAACATTCATATGGCCAGTATGACCCTTGCACATATACACACAAATTATCATGTCTCACAATATACTCACTGAAATCTAACAAATTCTGACACATATCAATATACATTCACCAAGTACTTTGTGCAGAGATATGTCATCAATAATTACATTTTGTGCTGATAGTATACAGGTAACCTATGAGCCAATATAATATGTTGATCTGAATCCATCTCCTGTATGGTAAGTGGGTATGGACAAAATATGCCAGAGTAAAAGCTTACAGGTTTAACCTTCTTCGATTTCTTGATCTGTGAGGAATTGGGTACCACGTCATTTGTGAGAGCCGATATGTATCTGTCAGGTAGTGGTTTCCCATATGCTTATATGATATGTCCAAGGCAAGCTTATGATCTTTCTTGTGGCATTGCAATTTTCCACTGATATTATTATGTATTGCAATCAGCTTTCCAAATGTCTTCAGTGCAGTGGAAGTTGCAAACTGATCCATTTCCGACTTAATGACTGTCTTAATCATCAATATGGCTGTTCTGGAACTCAAATCTTGCTAATGATGCAAGATGAAAAATCGTTCACACTCAACTTCATGATGTAGCAGAGAGGATGTTTCTACTTGTTTTGATTATAAAGGCAGCCAATGAAACTAATAAAGAGAATGATGTACAAAAGTTAATATTTGGCACATAACTGTGGGTAAATAGGCCATTTCGTACGTGTAGAAGTGAATGTTATTGGTGATCCAGCCGAAGTTTCGCTAAAGCTAACAACGGGAGCGGCCCGCAGAGACGCACTAATGCAGTCGAGCCGCACCCTAACATGACCACCTGCATCGCAACCATCTCCAATCATCTTCGAGAAACCTCTCGAAGAAACACAACACCCTGATCGAAAAAACAATCATGCCTCCGCGACGTCTCTCGACGATCCAAACATCAAACGAAAAACACTTGGAGTTTCCCGTCTCACCGCCACGACTGAGAAACAATCAAATAAAACACAAAATTCTGCCTCCAAAGAAAATGAAACTTGCTTTTCACGCCTTCTTCAATCTCGCTTTCATCTTCGCCTTTGGGTGCCCACCTATTTCTTTCCAGTACTACTTCACCGGTTCATGTGATTTTGCCATATTCTCCTCTGGTTTTCATGTGTTATCCGTCTCGTCCCATCCTTCCCGTTTCACTTCAGATTCCCAACCGGTTCCATCAGAGCTGGCCCGGTGATTTGTGATTGATTCGACGATATAACTTGTGCCTGCGCGGCTTGCCCGTACTGGCGGAGGCGGCGGATGCCAAGCAACCATAGAATTGTCTGTGCGGTCAATCTTGAGCCTGCTGACGTTCACAGTATCATTGATCATCATGTCATTTGGAAGATCCAGTTCGACAGCGTTCCCGCGTACTCGGAGGATCTTGTATGGGCCTATATAACGATGTACCAGTTTGCGGCGCGTAGGGTTGACATTGGCATATGTGATTGGCGGATCCTTCGCATCTAAAATTACCGTTGCACCGGCAGTGATAGCAGAGTCGATTGGGCGTGGTGACTTATTAGCCTCAGCCGTCTGTACATCCTGAGCATTGCGGAGTTCGTCTCTGGCGACACCCAAAATACGCTGCAATCGTTCAACGAATTCGTGGCCTTGTGAGGTTTTTGCTGATTCATTGGCCTGCGGCCGCTGGAGGTCTGCAATTAAGTCTAGCGGCAATGGCGGCATATGACCAAGGTCGAGTTCAAAAGGCGTCTGCTTCGTCGAACGGTGTACGGAGGAATTGTAAGCATACTCTGTGAGAGAAAGGTAGTGGTCCCAATTATCAATATCGTGAGTTGTGAAGCCTCGCAAAAAACGTAAAACCGTCTTGTTCGAGTTCTCCGAGAGAGCAGCCGTTTCTGGATGGAACGCTGTAGACATGAGCAGCTTTGTCTGCAGACTCCGGGCAACTTCTCTCCAGTAGTCTGCTGTGAAGCGAATATCGCGGTCTGATACAACCCCTTGTGGCACTCTGTGTAGGCGGACGATGTCGTCGATGAACATCCACGCAATGACTGGGGTGTCGATTGTTTTCCTGCAGGCTGGCCAATGCGCTCTCGATGTCATATGGTTGATAAACGTTACAATGCAGTCGTGTCCCTTTTCTGAGATCAGTAGGTCGGTTATGAAGTCGATGCCGATTCTTTGCTATCGGCCTTTGGCTATAGGGAGTGGTTGGAGGAGGCCCATAGGTTTTGTGCTCCGGTGGTTGGTTCTATGGTATATATCACAGCCCGCAACGTATCGCTGGGTGTCACGCCTGATAATCTTCCAGACATATCTGTCTTTCATGTGTAAGTACGTTCGGTCTGCACCGAAAAGTCCCCATGCGGGTGTGTCGTGGGCCTCATGAAGAATTCGTCGCCGCATCGTCTTTGGTATACACAGTCGTCCTCTTTTAGCGTGTTTCTCTGTCTCTCCTTCATCCTCCTTCTCTTTCTCCTTCACTGTTTCCTCCATCCCATCTTCCTCATCCTTTTTCTTTGTCCCTACATTGTTCTCTGTTTCATTCTTTTCGGTCTTTTTATTTGTTCTTGTTTCTTCCTCGCCGTCTTTCATCCTTGCCCTTGCTTTATTCTCCAGCTCTTTCATCTGAGCCTTTTCTTTTATTCTCATTTCTTCTGCTCCGTCCTTTATCCTTGCCTTTGCATTATTCTCCACCTCTTTCTTTTCCAAATCTCCACGTGACCACAATAATCCATTCTCTTTTAAATAGAAACGTTGCGCTGACACCCATAGTTTGCGTTCTTTGGTAGATGCGGTGGGTGGCGGGGGGCAGGGACATGGGTTGGCCAAGAAATGGGAAATAGGCCCGAACCATTCGTTGTCAATTATGCCCGCCTTGATGTCATCAATGCATTCTCCGGCCGCGGTAACTTCAAATGTCATTACATTGCAACACTCCCGACGAATATACGGGCGGCGAGATAATGTGTCCGCGACTTGATTCTTGATGCCCGGGCTGTGCTTGACCTCCCAGTCAAAATTTTGGAGGACCGTCAGGATATCCATCTGACGCACTCTGAGGTTTGGTTGTGTGAAGATCCAACGCAAGGTCGCATGGTCCGTGTGTACCAAAAATGGCTGCTCGGCTGCGTGTAGGTTGAATTTCCAATATAATACCGTATCACAGATGCCCAAAAGTTCTCTGTCATACGCGGGGTATTGTGTCTCCGCGTCGTGTAATTTACGGCTGAAATAGCCCAATACCTGTTCTGCCATATCTTGTACCTGGGAGAGCACCACGCCCAACGTATATTGGCTAGCGTCGACGTATAGACAATATATAGCTTTGGGGTCTGGTAGGGCAAGGACCGGAGTATTGCAGAGAGCCTTTTTGGGGGTGTCGAAAGCATGCTGGCATTCCCAATTCCAGGCGAATGCAGTGTGACACACCTTATTCCGTTCTCCACGTCGCCGCCCAACGTCCCCTTGTCCTTTCGGAGGAGTGCAGATGGTGTACAGCGGCATGGCAATGTGAGCGTAGTGCGCAATGAATTTTCTATAGTAACTGGTGAGGCCCAGGAAGCCTCTGACATCCTTACTGTTTTCAGGTTTGGGCCAATCCATGACTGCACAGGTTTCATGTTCCTGGGCGTGGATGCCATCCTTGTCAATGTCAAAGCCACAGAAGTCGACTTTCTGATGGGCCCAGGCGCACTTTGCACATTTGGCTTTGAGACCATGTTCTGTCAGTAAGGTCAGGACTTCTCAGACATGAATGACGAGCTCCTCAAGGGTACAGCTGTGGATCATAATGTCGTCAAGGTATACGACAATGAATTTGCGTTTCATTGGCTCCAAGATGCCGTTCATCATTTGCATGAACTGACTTGGTGAGTTCGCCAGGCCAAATGGGGGGACTCGACCCTCGTACAATCCTAATTTCGTAGTGAAGGCCGTCTTTTGTCTGTCGGCTGCTGCGATGCGAATTTGGTGGTAACCAGCCGCTAAGTCCAATTTTGTGGACCAGCAGGAGCCATGCATGGAGTTAAGTACATCCTCGATGTGGGGGAGAGGATAACGATAATTGACGGTTATGGCATTTACTGGGTGATAATGGATACACATAGGCAGTGTACCGTCAGACTTTGGCACGAATAACACTGGTGAACCGAAATTGCTTCGAAAGGGCTGAATCCAGCCGCAGTGAATTGCCTTGCCTATCCGCCTCAGAAGCTCCTCTTCTTCTCTCTGAGAGATGCGATACAGTGAGCGGAACGGTATTTTGACATTTGGGTCTGTTTTAATTTCGCAATCGGCCTGCCTTCCATTCTTTGAATTTGCATAGGTTGGCTCGCTAAAGAGGCCCAGGAAATCGGTCAACATCTCTTGAAACTCTCATGGTGGTTCGGTGGTATGGGTGTCGCCATCGCCGCGGTGGTGAATTTTGAGTGAATGGCCCGTTGCAACAGGCGGGCAGATACGTTTTTGCGTTCTGCTTTCCATCTGATGTTGATACCCATGAATTTCGCCTGCTCCGCTATACTTTCATCGACGTCCACGGGGCGTTAGCCCGGTAGATAGTGAACATGGCCATTCTCTCTTTCATCTCAAAGGTCATCGGCGATCCACATTTCGTTGCTGTCATGGTCGATTTGATAACGGCGATTTATGTCGCGCATCCATCTTTTGCCTAGCACGATATCAAAACCCTTGACGTCATAGACTGTAAATTCTGCTTCGTAGACGTATGACGAACCAAGTCGTAGTTTCAATTTGACTCGTTGGCGTTTCTGTATGCCATTCTCTGCGTTGACATTGGCAGTCTCCACAATCATCCATTCCGCATCTTTTGTATTTAGGGCTGCCCCTTGATGTTTCAGCTCATCAAGAAACCTCCGACCGATGTTGGTCTCCGACGCACCATCGTCCTTCACATCTTTTGCCTTTTTGCTGCTCCACCATCCACGTTCTGTTTGGTATCGTATTTTGCCATTAAACCTTAGTAGATCGACCACTGCGTCGTCTAGTTTACTGAGTTTCAAGTGGTGGTAACGGGTGACAAACTTGAATTGACTATCTGGCACCAGCTTGCCACCCTTTTTTGACGATACCGTACATGATGGTGTTTTTATGGGAGGTACAGCCGCAGCTACTGACCTTCTTTGTGCTTTCCCGCCTCAGAGTCGGAGTCTGAAATTCTCTCTAACTCGCTTTCCACTTCACTGTCCGTCTCCTGCTTGACCCCTTTCTCTTCCGCATGCCGTCCGCTCTCTTTTCACCCGATCGGGGCTCCTCCCTTGTTCTTGTCCTTGCGCGGGCGGCCATTCTTAGCTTTTGGGGCATCTTTGCTGACCAAAGCCGGTTGGAGTAGCTTCTTCATCAAGTCGCGATTCGGGCAATTGCGAGAGATATGACCAGCCTGACCACAGCTCTATCAAGTTAGACCATCGGCTTTGGTCGTGTCAGATGTGCCCGTTGAACCTCATTTCTTGGATTACATTTTTTTAGCTGAGGCTTTGGCATTCGTGTTCACATTGGAGGCGCTGGCAGATTGAGACTGGTTGAGAGACGTGTCCAACGCGGGGAGGTGCTCCATGCGCTGCTGAAGGGTTGGAGTTCTATCGCGCATACCAATATACCGGACTAAGTCTTCATAAACTCCTTCGTTGCCCTTTTCAATCATATACCCATAAGCGTCCGCTAACATTGCGGCTGGCATTGGCTGGTGTGGGTCTAACTTCGAACGGAGGTGATGGAAACGCTCGTTACACTCTGTGACGCGTTGCCCCTTCTTCAGGCTCAGCTCCTCCCATTCGCGTTTAACCAGGTCCAAGGCATTGGACGGGATATACCTAGCTTTCAGCTCCTTGCAAAAGGTGGACCATTCGATGGGCTAACTCATTGGGTAACGATGCATGGCCCAGATTGCTGCGTTGCCTTTCAGTTGTAGTTTTGCTTGCTCACCCCAACTCGTAGTGCCGACCCACCCAATGGCCTGCGCTGCATTCTTGCAGTGTCGTTCCAAAGCGAATTGGAAGGCGGTGACATTGTGTAGGGTACGTTTGCCATCATACGTCGGAAGGTTAGACGATTTAACGGAGAAGCCACGGCATCCTGACCAGCCACGGGTCGGTTCAGAGGAGCCACGGATCCCGGATGAGCCTGGAGCCGGTTCCGAGGGGGTCTTGGGGGACGGAGTTGTATGTACTTGGTTAGTCGTAAGTCGTTGAATGTCGCGCTCCAATGCTCTCAACTCGGATTGAAGCTCGCTTTTCTCTGAAGAGACATTGTTGACTTGGTGTAACAGCATTTCCTTCTCTAGCCGGAATTGTGCGGCGTCTGTCTGGTCCGTTGCCTCCGGTTCCGACTTGCACTTCTCAAGCCACCTCTCCAACTTGGCAGAGCGACGCATCTCGATCCGGAGCTCTTCCTCCAACTCGTCAATTTCTTGGTGAGCTGCCGCCAACTCTTTGTTCGGGCCAACTTGGGCGGGCTCAGCAGCCCTCAAATCCTTGACTTTGGCGACCAAGCTTCCGTTGAGGTCACAAACTTTAGCAAGTTTCTCGGCATGTTTGAGCCTCTCCGAGAGTCCAGCATCAATAATTTCCAGTTGAACATCCTCCGTAGCCCTGATCCAGTTGATTGGTCGGTCTGACAAAGGCCCGGGGCCGTCAACGATGACCTTTTGTTGCTCCGTAACGTATTCTGCCGTGCGAAGTTCTGTAGGTTGAATGCTCGCGGTGGTCGAAGTCGTGAACCTGTTGCTAAACCTAATTGACTCAGCCTTGTCGATTCTATCACTAAAACTGACATCCTGCGCATCATGCGTATCGTGTGTAGCAGGAAGGGTCGCGATGTCGGAGGACCCATGCGATGCCTCCGAGCCATCTGCCATCGACTGGTTCGAGGGTAAACCAATCGAATTGGCCATCGTACGTTGTGTTTTGATCGCTTCTGATGCTGGTGAGGCCGTCAGAAGTCGAGTGTTGCTACCAATGTGGGTAAATAGGCCCTTTCGTACATATAGAAGTGAATGTTATTTGTCATGCAGCCGTAGTCTCGCTAAAGCTAACTACGGGAGCGGCCCGCACAGCCGCACTAATGCAGTAGAGCCGCACCCTAACATTACCACCTGCACAATCAATAGAGCGCTTCTCCACCAGGAGGCACCGGCCCACATCCGGGTTATGAACGCGAAAAGAAATGCCAGAGGGGCCATCACAGCAATCACCCAACATAATGCAACGGCTGCGATGGCCCTTTTGTACTGCGATGTCATCATCACTGCAGCACGGAAGGTCGACAGAGGAATCATCGACATTGCGGAAAACGAGTCCCGGGAGAGACTTAAGATTCGCGCGGTACCGCTCATAAGGTACATGGGCAAGGGTACAGAAGGCTTAGAAAAAATGCGAGAGGAATTGCAGGCCCAAAACAAGGGAGTAGCTATCCCAACCCAAGTAAGGTGGCTGGCGAACCCCCGCACCATCAGGCAGAGAAAACAGAACGAGGAGATCTCCGCGTCGTCGGTGGTCTTTCTTGTGAAAGGGAGCAAAGTTGCACAGGGATTATGGAAGAAACGCATCAAAGCAGCGGGAGTGTGGTATCGTGTTGAACCATTCACCAACATTGGCCCTGACAGTAGGTGCGAGCTGTGCTGTGGATGGGGCCATATTCAAAACAGATGTAGCAACCAGCCTGTGTGTAGCTACTGCTGCAGCCCGCACCGTACCAGTGACCACATGTGCAATGTCGTGGGGGGCAATGCAAAGCAGGGCTCACTCTGCAGCCACATACAAGAAAAGTGCCCTAACTGCAAAGGAAACCACATTGCATTCAGCATCCGGTGCGCAAAGAAGACCGAGGCCGCCAAAGTGGCGCATGAGAGCAGGCGGATTTGGCCAGCCAGGCGAGCCACAGCGAGCGAAGCGATGGGGGCAGCAACGGGGACCAACAGAGTTGCGATCGGTATCAGGGTCAGGGCGGGGGCGGAAGGCGGATAGGGCGAATAAGAGATGGCGGGTGCGCAGGAGGAAGAACAGGCAGTAGGGGAAGCAAGAGATGTCACGATGGCCGACACTGTGACGGCAACCGGAATGGAAAATGACACGGGAGCTCCGGCTACCTATGATTAGAGCAGTTAACACAACTGCGCCAGGTTGTATAAGTGAACTATAGTGGCGCTGGAGACGGGGGTAGAACGAAGAGCGGACATAGTGTGCTTGCAAGAGCCACCAAGAGAAAGATGAGGATTTGAAATTAACCACTCAGCATATGAAATAAGAAAAAAAAAAAGAGTTTGGACGGCGGTGCCCTAGGGAAGTGGCGTTGCAGTGAATGAGGGAACGGATCTGAGCAGGGGTATAAATAACGATGTCATTGTCACTGATGTTCAAAGAAGAGGAGAGCAGGTCACAAGGATTGTCAATGTCTACGATCAAAGAGAAACACAGTCGGGGGAGTGCCCAGCACGGAAACTAAATTGGCAGAGAGTCATTCGGCACGGTAGCACCGTCCTTGCTGGACACTTGAACACCCACAGCCGACGATGGGATCCAAAATGCACCGAGCAGCGGAACGCCATCTTCTGGGAAGACATTATAAACGAAAACGGACTGGAAATTGGAAATGACAACTGGGCCACCCACTACTGGAAAAGAGAAGACCTCGAAGGCAAATCGATTATTGAATTAACCTTGCGGAATCGACCAATCAAGAAATGGGCCATACTGTACGAGAGCCACCCCACTGGTTCCCTCCACGAGGTTTTGGAGTGGGAGGTAGACATGGACAAGCCTGAGGAGGCAGACCACGAGCGGGTGATAGGGTGGAATTTGGCTGCAATGATGGAGCAGGAAGAAAAGGCAGCCGGGAAGCTATGGTTGGCGTTAACAAAGGAGAGAGCACACCTGAGTGCCAGGTGCATGGAGGACGAAGTCGAGCAGGAGGCCAGGTTGTGTCAGGAAGGACTGGGCAAGGTTCTAGACACCACAGCAAAGAAAATCAGGATGAGGGCAAAATCGAAGAGGTGGTGGAATGCCGACATCAAGAAGAAAAGGAAGAGGCTCGGGCAAGAAAAGAGAAGAAATGGATGATACTCGGTGGGGGCAGCCGAAGAGAAAGCAGACCTGCAGAAGTCTATTCGGAGATCCAGCAGCCAAATGTGGAGAGACTACTTGCCGAACGTCCGAGAAGCTGAGGTCTGGAGAGCAGCACAATATGTCGACCCTCGAGCGGGCGCGACAGTGGCGGCTCTGACGGACAGAGAGGGCAAGCAAGCAATCACTGCCATGGAGAAGGAGGAGATGCTGAGGCTAGAGTCCTTCCCTCTAAATGATGACGACCACTACTACGAGCTACCTGCGGCCGGAAGTGCGCATATGAAAGTTACTGAGCAAGCAGTCGAGCGGGCCCTATACTCCCAATCAGTGAAGAAAGCGCCAGGCCCAGACAAACTGTCCTTTGGAGCCATTCGCCTGCTCTGGAAGTGGGATAAAGAGAGGGTCGTAAGGCTGGTGCAAGCAGTAATTCACACAGGACGACATGCGGCAGTCTGGAAACGAGCCAGTGGAGTCGCTATTTGCAAGCCCGGAAGGACGACTACCCGAAGCTAAAAGCGTACCGTACAATGTCACTGCTCAACAGTATGGGAAAAGTGGTTGAGAAGATTGTTGCGGAACTGCTGTCAGAAGAGGCCGAGCGGAGGGGGCTACTGTGCGATCGACAATTCGGCAGCAGAAAGGGGCGGTCGGCCATCAATGCAGCGGCCATCATGGTCGACAGGGCGCACGCAGCATGGACGAACGGCGCCATAACCGGTGTGTTTCTCATTGATATCAAGGCAGCCTTCCCGAGCGTTGCAAAAGGGAGGCTAGTCAACCCAATGAAAGTCATGCGCATGGATGGAGACCTCATACGATGGATGGAAAGCTTCCTCTCAGAAAAGACAGTAGAAATGATCATCGACGGTAATGCCATGGAGAGACACCCAGTGGAAGCAGGGATCCCGCAGGGCTCACCTGTGTCACCAATTCTCATTGCAATCTACACATCAGGACTGATTAAGTGGGTCGAGGAGTACGTCTCAGCCAAAGGACTCTCGTTTGTGGATGACCTCGGTTGGGTGGCATCTGGACGCTACATCAATAAGGTCGTCACGTTACTTGAGAGATGCGCAGCAAAAAGCATTGAATGGGCAAATCGACGAGGGCTGCAGTTCGATACAGCGAAAACGGATGCGGCACTGTTCACGCGCAGACGAGGCCACAAGAAGCACTTCCGGCCGAAGCTATCAGCAAAGATAAGAGTCGGAGATGGGTTTATACGATTCAACAAAGAGGCGATACGCTGGTTGGGCATCTGGATGGATGCGCAACTGTCGTTCAAGGAGCACCACAACCGATGCATGAAGAAAGTCAGGGCAGCCGAAGCCAGACTCCGAACTCTTACCAAGACATTCGGGTGTGTTCCAGAGAGCGTGAGAGCTGTCCAGATAGCATGTATACAAGCAGTCGCACTATATGGGAGTGAGTTCTGGTGGGATCCCAAACAAGTCGGCAGGCGAGACGACCTTCAACTTCTCATGAGCTGACAAGCTAGATCCGTTCTGGGTGCGCTGCCCACGACCCCACATGGGGCACTGATGAGTGATGCAGGGCTTACACCCGGGCCGGTAATCTTAGACTCCAGACAACAACGATTTACAACAATACTCGCAAACGCATGCAGCAGCAAACTATGGAGCTGCACCAAGACCCCTTGTCGGGTGCACCTATATGCAGAGTAGTCGACAAAGAGCATGAGCATGGCCGCACAACCGACGGCATGAGCTGCCCGGCCCCGGCGAAGAACCATTAGTTTAGACCATTATACTGGATGACGACACCGCAGCCAAGAGAGCCGCAGAGCGCTGGGCAAGAGAGAAGGAAGCAAAGGTTGGAGTGGGGGTCTAGATGTGGTGGGCAGATGGATCGCGCCCTGACGATGGCCGAGTGGGAGCTGCAGCAGTGTGCAAACACGCAAACGAATGGATCGCCCGCCGCAGTTATCGAGCCACTGGACGGATGGAAGTCTTTGATACCGAATTGTGGGCGATCGGACTCGTGCTCAGTGAGACGATCAAGAAGAGAGAACCACAGCAAAAGCATGGAGTAAAGATGGTGGCGATATTCAGCGACTCACAAGCCGCCATTCGAAGGACGGCACATGTGGAGCCGGGCCCTGGACACCGATCAGCGAGACAGATCAATCGAAGAGCGAGGGCCCTCCTTACCCATGGCATCGCAACGGAGATTTATTGGGTCCCTGGGCACACCACCATTGCCGGAAACTCAGAAGCAGACCGACAGGCGAACTCAGCCCGAGACACAAATAGAAGCATTGCAATAGAGCAGCCATACACCTCGGCTTCAAATATAGCTAGGCTGATCTCCGAGGGAAGATCAGCCGCCAAGGCACGGTGTGAGGCCGACAAATGCGGTAAGCACTTCGGCTACAGGCCGAAGGGCATGGCAGGCAGTCAGAGACCTATCCCAATGGCAAGTGCAAAGTCATTGGCAAGTCGATTCTACCGACTATAATGCGGACATGCACCTACTGGAGCTTACCTCACACTGTTCGGACACCAAGAGGACGACAAGTGCTGGTGGTGTGGAGGGACGTCGGCCCAGACACGGGAGCATCTTTTCCGTCACTGCGGCTGTTGGAAACACCAGCAGCAGGAGTGCTGGAAGATGGTGGGGAAGGCAACGGGCTGGAAAGCAGGCAGGTGTCGGAAGGTACAGATATTTGAGCTGTGTTCCATGGAGATATGTGACAAGGCTGTGATGGACTTTCTGGCAGCCACGGACGTTGGGATGTTCTCGCCTCTGTGAGGCATGGAGCATGGAGGTGTCTATCGTTTGCTTTTTTTTTGTCATGGAATTTTTGATAGAGGTGGTCAGTCACTCACTTTACTTTTCTTGTGTCAACGGGGATGAAGGGTAGTAGGTGGGAGCTCCGCCATCTAACCGGCTCGCCCGGAGGCGGAGGTGTTAAGGGTCCTGTCATACTCTAGCTAGAGTAAATTCGGTATGAATAAACAACAACACCAACAATATTGAGTGTAATAAGCACTATGTATGTATGCTCCGCGAATGAACCAGTCCAGTCACGGAGGTGGGGTGCAGGGTTATACTCCGCCAATGAACCAGTCCAGTCACTGAGGGTGGGACTCCGTGAATGGACCGGTCTCTCCACGGAGGGACATCCTCTGTGACTGGACTAGAACAGCCTTCATGTTGACGATTGTCGTTTCGCACAACTGGACTGTGGTATTGTGACCATTGCGATCCGCATAACGCCACGCCGTCAGACCTTCGTAATCTTTGGCCTCAATGTCAGCACCGAATATCTCAACGAGCAGCGTCACCGTAGAGTTGTGGCCCTTCGAAGTCGCATGGTGCAGTGCCTTCGCTCCGTTGTAATCCCGGGCCTTGATGTCGGCACTGAGTGTCTTGATGAGCAGCTGCACTCCAGAGATGTGGCCGTTCGAAGCCGCAATATGCAGAGCCGTCCGACCTTGACCGTCCTTTATATCCTTATGGGCACTGCTGTCGACTAGCAGCCATGCCGTGGCGTCGGGCCCGTTCATCATGGCAGAGAGTAGCGGTGTGCCCTTGTGATTGTCAACACAGTTACAGTCTGCACCTGCTGCCAACAAGTTGCCGACAGCTACTAAATAACCTTTCTCCGCTGCAACTCTGAGCAAGCGATTCATATATTGTTGAACGTTACCATCGACCATACTGAAGTTGGCAAGTCGTTTAGGAAGACACAACTTTTCTGATGGGGGACAATTCTGAACGGCGTTCCAGTAAGGTAGGAGTAGCGGAGGGATTTGTGTGGTGGCAATTGTCGACCTGGACGTGGAGTTGCTTGGGGTTTTGTCCTGGTCTGGTCCTTCCATTCCTTCATGAAGAATTCTAGTGAGTACATAATCAATGGTCTGCCGTTCAGATATTGAACAAACTCGTGATCATCAGAGTAGCTTTCATTGAGTTCTGCCAAATGTAGCATCAGATAGCTGATGCACGTTTTCCAGATCATCGTTCTGGCCGCTTCTTCGTGCGTGACAGCTTTGAACGGGGACGAAGCCACTGCGTTGTGAGGGCCAAGGAAAAATTCGCGCACCGTCTGATGCATGGTTTTCCCAACAGCATATCCCTCTGTAGCTTATTAGAATAATAAATCAAAGTCACAATCACATCCCAGTGTAAAGAGATACATACTATCGAAGTGCATGATGTCAGTGTTGTTGATTTCTGCACAATTTCCACCACAATGAGTTACTCTCTTCCTAATATCTGACGATATCCAGTCTTTCCAAGATTCCCACTGGGGCGGATGTTCTAGTAACTTGGCAGGCATTGCAAGAGCATGGTCTAGCTCACACAGCTATAGAGGACAGCTAGAGAACAGACAGAATTGAAGAATTCGTATGCCATGTTCAACGTCGGCACCAAAGCAGCCACCCAATCTTCGAAGCATGTGTTCATAATAACTTTCAAGCCCCGGGGGAAGATTGTTGATGAACTCGCATATGAGTGACAACGATGAACCTTTCGCGATACGTCGCGTGAAATCCTTTACAACCTATCGTGCCCACATAAAAACCCTGTCTGCTTTCTGGACGATGCTCAGCTTTATCTTAGCTTTGTCATCTCAACCCAATGATTCCATCAGTCCGGACGATCGCTGTCTGGGGTTGAGGCCAGTCAGGTCCGGTTCAAAAGCAACATTGGACTGGACTGGTATGACGATATCTTTGAGATATTCATCTGTACATCTTTCAATATCCTTCTTTGTTTTGTCTTGCAGCAGGATCCGATGAGGGAGAGCTTGTTGAAGTTCATTAATTGGTCGACTGGCCAAAAAGATTTTTAAAATGCATGTCGTGTCAGTAGAAACCAGGTTTCGTTAAAATTGATCAATATCGGCCCTGCCGGCATTGTCGGACTCGTCCATGGCATCAATGACCATGAAGAACCGTTGTTCCAGCGGATGCATTAGACATGCGTTGAGGGTGTCCTTCAGTACTTCACATGCCCAATAATTTTCGCCAGTTGTTGTGCCTGAGGAGGAAGTTCCAGGAGGAAGTTGATTGGAATTGTAGCTCGGAAGCTTCGATATGCTTCGTGAAAGTCAATGAAAAAGGATTCGTCCACTTTAAGAATATCATAGAGCAAGGATTGCAACATGTTTCGATGATCCCTCTCCAGTTCTCCTTCCTGGTAGCTATGAAAGAACTTTGCAATAATGGCTTCATCCGCTTGGAAATTATCCGAGAAGTATTTTACTAGTGTGCTTTTTCCACCACCTGGTTTTCCTTCAATGAACAAGAGGCTGGAGTGCTCAGGAAAGTACCAATCATGGTACTCAAGGCTTGCCCATAGCCACTGAAATGGATGTGCTGAGGGCTTGGAGATCGTCTCATACCGTGAATTATGGATTCGGAGGGTCCTCAGACAGTCTGGGAAGTGGTTAGCTGATTGGTTTGATCGCGGTAGGGAAGAAAGGTGCAGGCCATACAGACCTTGCCTTTCTTTGTCGTATTCAACAAGAACCGCAGGCGATTGGTGTAATCCAAGGTCACCTGTCGGAGGATTTGTGATCAACAATCGCATGGTTAGGTAATCTTGCCGCAGGCTTTCTATTGCTTGAGTGATGTTCTAGTCCATTCACGGAGACGGTTCCTCCGCGGAGTACCGAGTCAGTTCACGGTGGCCCACCTTCCGTGAACGGACCGTCCGTTCGCAGTGTCATGATACCCCACCTCCGTGAACTGACTAGTTCATTCGCGGAGTCAATCAAAAATTATCAATGCTCTACTCTACACGCATATATGCATACGGACTAGCATGTACGTACACTCAGCTGGCTCTATCCAGCTGAATTCGATCGGCGCAGCGCAACTGAGTACATTCAGCGCAGCGCAACTGAGTGCGTTCCGCGCAGTACCACTGAGTACGATCAGCGCAGTGCAACTGAGTACGCCCAGCGCAGTGCAACTGAGTATGTTCAGCGCAGCGCAACTGTGTACGTTCATGGAGTGCACACTTCATTGCCAAGGCCGAGATGGTGGTGCGCAGTACACAAATACTGGAGCTTCTGCAGCACCATCTGGTACTTTCAATCTTGAACGAAACACAAGATCAGCTCCACCTGAGCCAAGCCATAATCAAAAACGCCGTCGAGAAAATAAACAACGAAATGCTTGTGCTAGTACAGATCCCATATCCGCGGAGGATACTGCCAATGTGAGTAGTGATTTGACAGAACTCGATACTGACGATGAGGAGGTTCTCAAGGAGGAAGAGGAAGAGGAGGACAATGGGGAGGAGGGAAATGAGGAAGATATGCCAGTTTCAAATGATGACATGGTGCACAGTGTAATTGTAGTTGCGTCAGGGCATCCAAAATGCAGCCGATCGTAGCGAACACGGTGATATATCGCTCAGCTTGTCAGAGGGCTAGTGGATGCGACTGGGCGAGCGGGAGACGAAGAAAACGACAGAGAAAACGGGCGGCTAGTGGAGGTGAGGAAAGGAAGGCTGGAGGCGACCAAGGGCCAGTGTTCCTAAGCGGCCCGTCCGGCCGGCCGGCTTTTAGCGGCCTGCAGGCCCTGCCCGGCCCGGCCTCCATTTCGAAAGCCTGCGCTAGCGGCGGCCCGGCCCGGCCTGGGTCAAAAGCCGGCCGGCCGGCCGCCCGGCCTGCACGTGATTTAAAAAACTAGCATTGGCCTGCATCGGCCTGCATAAGCCTTGGTCTGGTTGATGGATGGAATACGGCAATGGCAGGGCTACGATGATTGAGTTGGATATAGTTTATATTTCGTACTTTGGAGACTTTCTTAGTATAGGCAGCAGAGAATCTTTCGAACAAAATATTCCGTTTAGGCTTAGTTCCGCCAAGAAAAGCCTGCAGGCCGCCAAGAAAAGCCGGCCGGCCGCCAAGCGGCCGCCAAGAAGCCTGCAGGCCCGGCCCGGCCTTCATTTGAAAGCCGCCGCTAAGGCCGGCCCGGCCCGGCCTACGCAAAGCCGGCCTGGCCGGGCCGCTTAGGAACACTGCCAAGGGCTAGCGGAGGTGATAGTGGCCAACCTGGAGTTTGAGTTAAAAGTTAGAGTTTGAGTTTGAATTCGAGCCAGAGCCTGGGCCAGACCTTGAGTGCAAGCCAGGGCCAGGGAGGGAGCTCGCACCAGAGAAAGTCTGGAGCGAAGGAATGGTGCATATAGGGAGGGAGCGGAGTGGCAGTGGGCTGGCAAGCAACGGCTTCAGCATCACCCCACCTACCCGCACCACTATTTTACTTCTATTTAGTCCTGACTCTACACCCAGTGAAAGGCTTTCGGCATGAAATGGGAGAGTCCAGGAGGAGCCGCGGCCGCACCGGCGGCCTCCACTCCCCCAAAGCGGCAACCTCGTGTTGGCAGCAAATTTACTAGATGTCACAAATTCAAGGTTAAACCCTAAGGCTCTCAACGTTGGCGAAAGTGGCTGCCTTCCAGATCCTTGTCTTAAGGTTCACACACTTAAAAGTTCACACAGTCGGCGAAAATTTCTTGGTAAAAGTTTATTCTTGCTTACATATATTTACACGCACCTGGACGTGTATGTGGAGAATCAATTCAGTGAGCAGGTCTCAGCAGTCCATTCCTTTCTTCGTGTCAACACCTCGCAGACACTTCGTTTCTGCTTTGTTTTCAGCTTGGTTTTTCTACTTCGTTTTTCAGCTTCGTTTTCCTTGTCTTGCTGCATTCTTTTCAGTTCAAAGTTCTTGCAAAATGATTCTGTTCAAATAGAATAATACTCGGAGGGAGGAGCGAGCCCACTAGATAGAGTATTTATAATTTTTGATTGACTCCGCGAATGAACTAGTCAGTTCACGGAGGTGGGGTATCATGACTCCGCGAACGGACGGTCAGTTCACGGAAGGTAGGCCTCCGTGAACTGACTAGGTACTCCGCGGAGGAACCGCCTCCGTGAATGGACTAGAACAAGTGATATGACTGATCAGTGCTCTCCCAAGTTCCAGGTTGTTGAGATCGACAATCAATGCAATATTTCGTTTGTTACGCTGCACGTCTTGTCGTTCTGAACCAGTGTTAGATCCGTCCACTGGCGCTGCCTGTCTGAGAACATGTCCAAGAGCATCCCATAGATTTTGATCAGTGGCACAGCATAATAACGTCGTGAAAGCTTCCTTAGGATTAGCTGGCAGCTTATCTAGTATTGTGTCATCCTTGAGTTCCAAGATTTCGTTCAGAAATGTTTCGAGAAGAGATTGCTGTTGAGGGTGGTTATCGATCGCTACCTTCAAAAGACTGCATACGATTGCTAAATTCTGCAAGTCAGCTGTTTTTGAAGGTCTCTGCGGGCGAGTTGAATGTCCTGGCGCGGTCGAGACGAAGAAGAAATATAGGAACAAGTCAGAGGCTTCTCTCTCCTGCTGTAGAGTACGGAAAACTTCGAACGCTGCGTGCTCCAAAATGGGTGAACCACGCAACACCAATACCATAACATCCTCCTCAAGCTCAAGCCACTTTTGGTAGTCGAGATTGCGGAAGATCCAGAAGTATCTACCATCGTGCTCAAAATTACACCCCATTGGAAGGTTCTCAAGATAACGATCCTGATCAATAGAGTAATAGTAGATTACTTCCTTAGAACTGCGAAGCAATTGCTGGATTCTTTCGCGGCGGGTTTGACCTACTCTAACATCAGCTCTTACTGCCTGCGAGTTTGGTTCCGGTAAATTCACTCGGCATATTATGGATATAGTACAGCCAACAAATTACGTACCAATGCACTCCTTCATATATTTAATCACTGTCAGGTACAGTCCATCTGCTGGAGTAGCGAATTTCACGATATCCGTATGGTTTTTCGTTGCTGGGATTCGGTCTTCGTATGGCAGATTCAAGAGAGCAGATGATCTCTGGACCATCTGAACCACCTCACCATCTCTTGCAAATCTCTCGGTTTCGATCTATAGGAAGTAAGTAATATTTCGAGCAAGTAAGCAACGATTGGTTGGATTACGCACCATTCTGACCGACGGTGTCTTCACTGTTTCATAAAAGCTGCAAACCTTTTGCTCAAAATTGTTCCATATAGGTATCAGTTCCTCCTTTTGATTTTCCATAAAGTCTGAGCCCTCTTTAAGCTGCATGATCAAGTTTCTTCTTTGCCCACCTGTGGTGGCATCGACCATTTCCTCCAATTCATCAGTCCGAAGACCCTGGTGTGGAGTTGCAAAAAAGAATATCCCACGAGTTGAGTCTAGGATGGACCGATGACAAGGATTCCGATTAGATGCAATTAATACCTACCATCCATAATTGTGAGTTGAAATACGAAAACCTTAGAGCATGCAAACACGTACTTGCAATATCAAAATACCCCCTAGACTGTGTCCCAGGAATATGATAGGCCGACTCTGATAAATGGGAAGTGATTGATGTCAGCGCACAAACTTCGTTGCAAAAACTATCACCTGCGTACCGTGGCTGCTGTTCTCGCATTTCCTAGCTGTTGAATGAAGTTTCTTTTGTAGTCGTCCAGATTCGTGGCGCTATTTTCACTCCCAACCAGGGTGCTATCGTAACCGTAGGTCATAATCTTGACATTCTTCACATCGTCGGGCAGAAAATGCTTCAACCACATTTTGTGAGTTGTACGGCTCCTCCAGGATCCGTATGCATGCCCTGCAAGACAGGTCACTGCAACCACACTGCAAATTCATATGTTAGCATCAACTAGGAACCGAAAGGTAATGCAAAACTAACTCCGCAACTACTTCGTCTCTGGGTGAGTTCAAATGCGTCAGATCATAGAAATGGCTGTCGATCACAAGTTCTGTCCCGCTCGAAGCCAATGGATAGTTGAAGTCATTCAACTTAAGCTGCCGGAAGTTTTCGGTACAGTGGCGTAAATTGAGAAGTGCCGTCTGAGTGGAACCGTAGTACGACGGGTACAGTGATAATTGATATTCGTCTGTATCCATTTGTTTGAGCGAGGGATCGATCGTTTGAAGCGAATTGAGTAGGTTATCATGGCTCCAGTTGGACCGCACATTGGCTATTCGAAAACACTTTGGCTTATCATTCGACGTTGGGGAGGTATTAGGATCTGAATCCATGTTAGAAATTTTTGCGGCAGTATTAAAATTGTACTATGTTGTCTTGTACGCCGACGAGAGTATAATCGACGCTAGAGCGGTGTTAAGTGCTAGATGTTCTTTTGTTATAGTAGGCAGCCGATAGTGATCTCGATACGGATCATAGTCTCGTGCTCTTCTACGAGACGAAGTAGCCTTTGCTGAATGCTTGCAAGATGGCACTATTTTCTCATCTGCAGTGACTTCGGTGGCAGTAAGTTTGATGTAGCCAGACTCAAGTATCTCGGTAGGAATAGATGGCTGGGCAGAGGGGTTTCTAGTGCAGATGTTTGGTGTTCAAGTATTCTGATGTTCTGGAAATGTTTCCGTGTTCAGACCTTCAGAAAAGGTTAAGGTGCTACAGAATGGTTTAGGCGTTCGGACGTTCAGAAAAAGGTTCAGGCGCTCAGGAATAGTTCGGACAACAAGAGCAGCAGTGAAGACTTGAGTTATGTTTGCCAACACATTCGAGTCGCTAACTGGAGTCGTTAGTGATTGGCTTGCGATTGGTAGTTACAGAATGAACCAGCTTGACGCTAAGGTACACCCTTAACAAACGAGTCAGGCACTTAGCTGCCTAATTCTCGTATGTGGCCAATCCGGATATGTACTCGGCCCTTCGAACAGCGCAACACAAACCCAACAGTAAGTTTGAAGGCTGCAGAATAGATTAGAGGTATCGGCGATTAAGCGGTATCGCATGCTTGTAAATTATTACTACAAACTCCAATCGTTCGGATCGAAGCTGCAACGTGCCGAATGCGTCATTCCACGACAGGCATGCACTTACCTGATAAAGTTAGATTCCATTCTGACCGAGCAACGTGTCACACCCGCCTACGTATAACGTATTTCTCGGTCTAACCGCCCACGGCCTAGTAACCGATCACGCAATCAAGCACGCAAGCGCCTAAGCAGGGGTTCATATTTTCCCCGCTCCTGAACGTAATTTTCACCGCACCACCACACCACCGCAACCATGGGCAGAGTGAAGTGCAGAGAACCGGCTGCTGACAGGGAAAATGACATCCGGCAGGCCAAATGTGCATATCTTCACAGTGAAGTGACATCCATCACTTCAGCAGCCTCAAATTACAGTATTCCATACAGTACCCAGCGAGATCGTCTCAGAGGAGCTCTGCCCCACAGTGCTGCATATGGGAAAGAGCAGCTACTTACTCCAAACGATGTGAAATCAATTCTAAGATTATGTGAGGCTCTGGACGCCCTGGGACACCCAGTGCAAGGATGATGTTCAAGGAATTGGCGATATCTCTACTACCTCTACAACGTTGCCGCCAATTGGGTAAACACAAGATTACTCGCTTCCTGAACCACCATACTGGAATTACTAGCATGTTTAGTCAGCACCTGGATTGCCAAAGGGCAAATGCGAATGACCCTGTCATCCTGAGAGACTTCTTCTGCAAAGTGAGTTAGTTTAGTATACTTCAATATTTTTGACTAACTATCTGTATTGCAGATGGGAAAGCTTATTAGAAAGCTCAATGCTCATCCAGAAAACATTTACAATATGAATGAAAAGGGGTTCATGCTTGGTCAGGCTTTGAAAGTCAAGGTTATCTGCAGTAGATGCCGAAGGAATCCCTGCTATATTCAGGATGGGAACCGGAAACGGTTACAGTTATAGAACGTATATTCGAGTGTGCAGCTGGTAAAGTTATACCCCCCATGTATATCTATGAGAGTGGAAAGCATATACTAGGATGTTCAGACTAAAGAGCAGGGTGGCTACCTTTGCTTGGCTGGACCGACAACGAATTAGGGTTAGAATGGATGGAAAAGAACTTTCAAAAGTTCACTGCTCAAGTGTAGGTACCATCGAAATGCTCTCCTGCTCCTGCTGACTACAGTAGTACCAAGCAATAGCCGTGTATTCTTGTTCTTGATGAACATGAATCATATTTGACATGGCGGTTTTTCGATTTTTGCTTAAAAAGTAATATTCGCCCTATTTGCTGCCCAGTACACTCCATACATATCGTACTGCCACTGGATGTTGGCCTCTTTGGTCAATTATTATGCTGCTATAGCAATGAGTTGGATTTTTGCATCAGGAAAGGAGGTAATGCCAATAAGAAGTGGCAATTGCATGAGTAGACACACCCCCGGAATCTTGATTTATTCAGTGAAAATTTTTTTCGATAGACTTGTCACACGTGCTAGGCCTGCAGCATACATACCTAAGAACATCTTGAGTGAATTTGAGGCTACTGGAATCTCACCCTTGAACTCAGGAGATGTTTTCAAGCGCCAATGACAGAATATCACCATGCCGGATACGCCACCAAGCTCTCCCTCTGCAGTTCAAACCGAAGCCCAGAGCTGTTAGCAGACTAGCGCACAGTGCATTACACATTGTCACTCATCGAACACCTTCCTCGCTAAAGCTGAAGTCTCTCATAGGTCAGCTGGGAAGGTCTGCCCAGGGGGCACTTGCAGAAAAAGAATTGGGGGAGAAAATCGTGAGATTTCTTCGTTCTGGGGCCAAGGATACCACTGCAGCAAGAGCTAAAGACCGGCGACACCTTGGTAAAGCTTGTGTGTATACCGCTGAGAATGTGGTTCAGAGAAGAGCAGAGAGAGAGCGGATTGTTCAAGAAAAAGCGGCCAAAATCAAAAAGCGCCAGAATATGGCTGCAGCTGATGCAGCACCAGTAGGAAAGGGATTCAAAGGGTCCAAACATGCGGAAAAGCAGGGTGTAGGTTCAAAGAAGGGGGATACAAATTTTCTTAGTGATTGGGAGGATGAGGAAGAAGATATCACAGATGGAGGGGGGTGGGATGATGAGAAAAGTGAGGGGGAGGAGGGCTCTGTTATATATGTTAGAAGTATGCAGTGCCCAGTTGATGCTCTAGAGCATGGAAACAGGGGAGAAGAGGTCAATAGTGAACCTCCAGTAGTTACAA
Source organism: Trichophaea hybrida (assembly GCA_015178995.1). NCBI lineage: Eukaryota > Fungi > Ascomycota > Pezizomycetes > Pezizales > Pyronemataceae > Trichophaea > Trichophaea hybrida. The sequence continues at coordinate 31,080 of WHVE01000584.1, forward strand.
GGTCAGGGAGAGTGGTTAAGAGCGGTCATTTGACTTAATAAATGTCACCTGCGGGTGGTCGGATTCCCGGTCGTGGGCGGTTACCCGGTAAAATACGTTATCTGATTCAAACAATTCCCGTTCCCAACCTTATGCAAAAACAGCTATCTAATACATGGCACAATTATCGTACGATTTCGTTTCCAAACGTCATCTAATAGTTGCCTACATCCCATTGCAATCTGTGCATATAATGGGGCGCAGATCGCGGAAATCAGAACCGGATATAGATCGTTCCACAGAAATTCTTGCCAGGGTACGTGTGTAATAGATGCACGCTCTTGAATTTGGCAGGCAGAACAGGGTATCGGCAGGGGTGAATTACAGCTGAAAGTCAATGCACCCCAGTTTTTACTGACTCTTCAATTTTTCTGTTATTATTCGGACTGTGTGCGGTACGCTATCATTAGATGAAGTTTCACCTATACCCGATCGCCAGACTAAGTCCCAGATGCTGTTGTCCAAACCCGAGAACTTGCTCGACCGGACTGACTAGGGCGGACGATGGCAAGTCTAGTTACCGCTGGGGCTCGATAGCCTACTCAATTAAATTGTACTAGTCAATCTAAACTATTATTGGTGAATGAAACTAGGCAACACTGATTTCCTACAACCAACTACAGCTACGGCTCATCCGCATGATGCTGCAAATCTAGTAACATTGCGATCTCAGATGTGTGCTCCTATCCCAGCTACAAAATCATTACTAAGACTTCCCATCAAGCTCCTGCATGCTGCTTGCTGTTAGTATTGGCCATAGCCTTATCACAACGATGATACCTGTCAATATACCGCACATGACACTTTGTACTCGGGTCAGGCAGTAAATGATCTGACGCTCCTTTTCCAGCAGGTTACCACAACAAACTGACAAGATACGGTATAGCGATAGGTATAACACGACCTGAATATTCGCTGAAGGGGCAGAGCCGATGTGCTTTGATTTTGTTCTAAGCTTCACCTCCTCGTCAATAGTGACTCAAAACTCTGCTCCCACAGCAAAATCTATTGCCAGAAATGGGGCGTCCAATCTTCTACTGCCTGGCCCGAGTATGTGTTGGCATCTTCCGACTCCATTCACGGCAGACTCTATTCTTGCGAAATTGCTGAAGGTAGGCTGCAGTGCTGAAGTGGCATATACCTAGTGTGCAGGTAATATTTTTAAGCTCTCTAGCTTTAGTAATGCGTGGCGAATATGACATATCAAGTTCTCACGACCATAGTCTATCGTGTTGAACCGACCCGCCTCCGATTATTACCATTAATGTTAGACGCCCTCAGCTCATGCACCGGTGCCAAGGTCTTGAAATCATGGGACGTCAAGTTCCAGATGGCAATAAACCCTGCCCGAGCCGAGACGACAATGCAGTCCTCAGTTCGACACCAGGGCAGATGGACTGTTTCAACCGCTGCTTGGAAAGATGTTGGCGGATTGCGATTTGATCGATAGCACAAACCATGCATAGCGGCCCCAACAACGGACAGTTGTCTCATCGCACTTCGCGATCGAGTATTGTATATCGGTGTTATCAAGTTTTTGTGGGATTTTATTCGAACTTTAATCGGAGTCGAAAAGGAGGTAACAACTTACACTTAGTAATTTAAGACCTTAGTTTCGAGTAACTGTGCCCGTGTGTCAAACAAAATTCTCGCTTCTAAACTTATCTAATAATCGTCGCTTGATAGGTAACTAATGGTTGGACTCCAATTGTAACTGCGTGATCCACACACCTTTCCTGGTACCGTAGAAACTGGGCTTGGTGAGGGCATTAAGGGGCTGTCATACTCTAATTAGAGTATATACAGTATGATTAAAACAATAAAAAACTGGGCTTGGTAGCGTTGGTAAGTTTGAAGAAGCTCGAGGAAAGCTCCAGAATCCGTGCCGTATTTGGTTTTTGTGGAGTTTCTCCATGCAGTCTGTATGTACTGTTAACTGCTTGTCACGGACCGAATGATGCGCCTAAATAGGCAGTCACCTCATTTGCGGCGTTACAAAGATGGACGAAATTATCTCGAAATTGATCACGTAAATTTTTCCACGCTTCGCTCGAGGTGGAAAAATTGGAACTTTGCTGAGTGTCTCTCCGTTTTCCCTTCGAGGCACCCAGACTGATACTAAGATGGTCGATTGCGTCACGTTGGAACGAATAAAGGCTAACAATAACCAATTGTATTCAGAAAACAACTACGAAATCGACTTAAGGAGAAAAGATATAAACTACGGCCTTTTCCTCCTCCTCTTATACCGTGCCCATTAGCGGTCCGCGCCCCCTTCAATCTCACCTTGGTCCTTAAAATCCTTCTACGCTTCCTCCGAAAAATATCTTTTTCCTAATAACCTTCCTTCATAACTTCCCGACGTATTTCTTTCTTCTTCCGTTCGGTTCGTTGAATAGTCTGGCAGGAATTCCTTTCCACTCTTCCATTGTATTTGCCAGTCCACGTCGGCCACTTCTTCGAGCCATCTGACTATCATCAGTTGTATTTTCATCGTCGTTGCTAAGTACAGCAATGCTTTGTGGTCCGATATTACCTTGACTTGATGTCTCATCAGGCAATATTTCTCGGTTTTTAGGCAGTTGATGATAGACCAGAGTGCTCGTTCCCAAGAGGGCCATAGCTGTTGTGTTTTCGATAGCTTCTTTCCCCCGAACGCCTGGTACTTCGCTTCTCCTTCTATTTCCTGGTAGGTGACGTATGCGTTGGAGAATCCTCCGCTATCTGATTCTACTATGACCGGGTATTCTTCGTTGTACGGAGCGAGAACTTCGGAGGACGAGTACACCTTTTTCCAAAGTTGGAATGATTCTTCGTGCAGTTCCGTCCATGGCACGGGTACCCTTGTCTTTTTAGTGGCTTCGGTTATGGGTGCCAATATTTCGTCTCCCCTGGCTTTGTAATGGATGATATATCTGGCAAATCCGCACAACTGAATGCAGCTTTGTCTGAACACTCCGACAACCACACACACCTCCGCTTGGTTTCGCCAAGCCACTGTTCATCCAATCAAATCGAATATCTCCAGAACTCTTAGGCTTCGGAGTTCAACTATTCTGCTAGAATAGTCTTTAGAAGCGCAAAAACATGTCTTTTCCTGGAAGTCTCAATGCCTCCCAGGCCTCGCAAGCATCTACCGATTATGGGTCTTTTCCTACTCAAGTTCCCACTTATCAACCCAACGATGGAGATGAAGTCATGAATCTCCCAATGCCCCCCAACGTATACGTTATCAGTGCAAGCATGCCCTCTCAGGACAGCCAGATCGACAACTACGAAAACCCGTCCCAAGACAGCGCACTTGGAGACACGAGACACATCTACGAAACACCCAACATGCCAGGAACTATGCCAAGTTCCTACATGGATTACGCGGAAATTCACCTAGAACCATCCACAGTGAGGATGGTGACAGGAGGCGAAAAAGCTGACGATCAGGAAATGTCAGAGTCAGAGACCGACCTCTCTCCTCTCTCCTCAATCGAAAGTACTTCCAGGTAGAAGCCTCGTCTCGAAATTATCCCCACCACTCGGATGGGAGGCCTTGGAGCCCACTCGGAGCAAATGGGGAGAGCCCTGATACAAAGATTGCAGCAAGCCTCGTCTTCAAGCAAAGTGGTGGAAACCCAGCAGGAAGAGGGGAAGGGAATGGATTCGACCCTGAAAAATCGGAACACGGAGGGTGACGACTGGGACAACGAAAGCGACGGGAACGAAAGTGACGAAGTGATGAGGTCACCCACTGCGCTAGCCTATCAGAGAAAGGCAAGTGGCAAACCAAGACAACCAATAAGGTTTCCCACCACGCCACGCAAGCCGAGCGCAGGCCCCAATTGGCCCAATCAGTGGGAAGATCAGTCCAATCATGGACAGAAAGAAAAGATCGAAGAATTGATTGGCAAAGTCGACAATATCAGAGAATAGCAAGAAAAGGCGATCCAATTGGCAGAAGGAGAAAAAGCCAAGTAGGGGGCGCTCAGAGATTGGGCGGTACTGAGAGCTGAGGAAGAAGGCAGAGCCAAGAAGCATTGGATGGTAATGTCGAGCTGGAAAATGGCGATGGACGCCAGATATACCGAAACGAAGGGGCAGATGCAGGAAATGGATGACAAGCTCAATCGAATCCTTGTGTTCTGCGAGATGTTTAAGAAAGAGGAAGAGATGCCTAATGTGGAAAAAATGAATCAGATGGCAGACATGCTTTGCGGCAGGATGTGCAGTTTCTTCGAAGCAAAGCAGAAAGAGATGGATGAAGGAAAAAGAGAAAAAAAAAAGAAGAGAAGAAGGTGATCCACAGGCAAGTGCAGGAGACCCTAGGAATCACAGATATGGAAATCGAAGCAAGCGAAGAACAGAGGGCCAGAAGGAAAGAGTGGGTGGAGGAGGCCCTGGAAATGGAAATTGACGGACAGGGTTTGGAGAATTCAAAACACGCCACAGCGATTACGCCAGGAGGAACAAAGCCAGAGCCAGTGGCACTCGGGAACTCTGCGACAAAGGCACAGGCACTGGCACCACCGGCAGTACCAAGATTGATTCAGCTCAAAGGACAGCCAAAACCTACGCTAATCGCACCACAGAAAACCCAGGGAAGCAAGGCACCGGAAAATGCCCCCAAGGGACCGAAGGCAGAACAGAAGAAGGAGGGGGGAGCTAAGGGAGGGAAGGAGCCGCCCAGAGCACCCGCACAACCACAGCAACAGCAGCCAAAAAAGCCAGTAGAAAAAAAGGCGACCTATGCGGAGAAATTGGCGGCGTCGGTAGCAGGACAAAACAAAAAGGAAGAGGCGGGATTCCAGGTAGTCAGAAGAAAGAAGGAGAAGAAAGAAGAAAAGAAGGAGGTAAGTGGCTTGGAACCTGTTCCCACTAACAAAAACACACTCGAAAACAGGAGAGTTACCTTCTGAAGGAACAACGGTCTCCCAAAATCCATGAAAAAGGACGTTGAAATCGTGTTGACCATCAACAGTGCGCTCTGGGCACAACATGTCCCAGCACATATCACAGTGACAGGTATCTCGACAAACATGACGGGATCCATCTCAGCGCTGGGCAGGGAGAACGCAACGGCAGATATGCTAATTGCTTTCAGAGAAATCATTGTCACAGCAGCGAAAAAGGTGGACCAAGGCATCATTGACATTGAAAAGAATGAGTCTTGGGCAAGAGTGAAAATGCACAGAATAAACTTCGACCAGTACATGACAAAGAGGTCGGGAGGATTGGAAAAGCTGAGGGAAGAAATCCATGCAGAAAACGAGGGGGTCGTCATTCCCATGGTAATCAGGTGGATGGGAAGGGTGGCGGACATTGAAGAAAAGAAGAAGAATGGAGAAAAACAGGCATCATCGGTGGTTTTTGCCATCAAAGGGAAGAAGATGGCTCAGAGGTGCATGGAAAAAGGATTGAGAGCGGTGGGAGAGTGGCACGAAGTGGAACGTTACATCAAATTGGGCCCAGATACCTTCTGCAATAGTTGTTGCGGTTGGGGACACCACGTCTCAAAATGCGGAAGCCTAGGAATGGTCAGATGCATGCTGTGCACGGGGACTCACAAGACGGAAGAACACCAGTGCGATGTGGTAGGATGCAAAGCGAAGAAAGGGCAGAACTGCAACCACAACGACAACAAGTGCGCGAACTGCAAAGGGGCACACATCGCCAAAAGCAATGAATGCCCCAAGAAACGGGGAGCTATCGCAAAGGCTCGAGAAGAACGAACCAGCTGGAAGGACCGGAGCCAGGGCAGGACAAATGAGATCACCGGAAAACAGCTAGAAAAGGAATGTAAGGAAGAAGCTAGAGAAGACGGAGCACCCAGCACAAACGAAGCAGAGAAGAAGGCGGAGCTGGAACAATCCATCGACAAAGGAAAGGGAAAAGAAGTTGAGGTGCAAGTACCGGCCACGCAGTCAGCACCAGAACAGTCAATCACAGAGACCCAATGGTGAACACCCTACAGCAAAACTGTGCGAGGAGTAGGGAGGGGACTCTTTTGGCGATTGAAAAGGGGATAGAAAGGGGGGCTGATTTGGTGGTAATGCAAGAGGCATATCAAGGACGAGGGGATGAGTACCAAACCAGCCACCCGGAATATAAGTTCATCAGAGGAAGAAGAACAATGACAGCAATTAGGGTTGATACCACAATTATAATCGATGAAGTAGTAGGCCTGAGGGGGGTGGGAGACGTCCAGGTTTTCGACATCACCGACGAGAGATAACAAAAGTTAGATTGGTCAACGTTTATGACCAACTCTATCAAGAAAACAACATCAGATCGACGACAAGGCCAGCAAGGTCGGCGAACTTGAAAGAGATAATGAAAGCAAGAAATGTCGTGCTGTGTGGAGACTGGAACGCCCACAGCAAAGAATGGAACGACCGGTGCACTCAGAGAAAAGACTCGACCGTCCTAGAAGGCCTAATTCACAATCACGAGCTGCAGGTCATGAACGACGACGAAGACATGTGCTACACCACAATAAATGGCAGTCTAATAGGGTCAAAAATCGACATCACCTGAGCGAAAGGAGAAGTGTACAACGATCTCGTGGTGGAAACACTCACTGAAGACGACGACGCAACGCTGTCCGACCACATGATGATCCAGGTTTTATGGGGGAAGGATTCTCAAGAGGGCGGAACCAGCAACAAAATAACAGGATGGAATATAGACAAGATGGAGGAGAAGGATTTGAAAGAAGCGAAAGAAATGTGGAGGGGGCGGATGGAAGGGAGAACAATCTTGTCGGAAGAAAGCACCATACCAGCGCTGGAAGAGGAAGCAATCGAGATTAGGGAAGTCCAAACAGAAGTGCTCAATCAGAAAGCGAAACAACTTAGGGTGTGTGCTAGATCGAAACGATGGTGGAACCATACGATAAAAGAAATGAGAAGAGGTTTGGGGTTCTGGAACAGAGAAACAAGAGCAGGAAGATCTAACGAAGCCAGATTTAAGCAAGCAAGAAAAGATCTTCGAAAGACAATAAGGGCGGAGAAGAGAAATATGTGGAACACGTTCTTGCAAGAGGCGGAAGAAGCGCAAGTGTGGTTAGTATTGAAGTACACGGGACAGAAAGGAGAAGAAACGGTTAAAGCTTTGAAAAACAAGAGAGGAGAGTTTGTCACCTGTTGGGATGAAAAGGCCGAACTGATAAAACAAGTGGGATTCCCAAAACCGTTAGAAGGAATTAAGCACGAAGCAAAAACCGAAGGAGGCTTCACCTACTTGGAAATCGGAACAGAAGAGGTCTACGCAGCAATGTTCAAACAGAGCGTCAAGAAAGCGGCAGGACCAGACAGAATCAATTTCAAGGCAATCAGACTCTTATGGGGGTGGAACGAAGAGAGAGTGGTGGCCTTAGTGGAAACAGCCATTCGACTTGGACACCACCCGAAAGAGTGGAAAACAGCCACCGGAGTGACTATACCCAAACCAGGAAAATCCGATTACCATCTGCCCAAGGCCTACAGGGTTATCGCACTCCAGAATTGTGTAGGAAAGGTTGTCGAGAAAGTAGTAGCCACGAAAATAGTAGACATGTGTGAGAGGAAACAACTACTTCACGACGGCCAGTTTGGATGCAGAAAAAGAAGGACGGCAATTGACGCAGTGGGAAAGATGGTACAGAGAGTAGAGGAAGCGTGGGCGGGAAGAAAAACTGCGGTGGCACTGTTGATGGATGTGAAGGGGGCTTTTCTGAGTATAGCAAAGGGAAACCTGATAAAAAGAATGGAGGAAATGGGCTTTGAGGCAGATGTGTGCTGGTGGGTGCAAAGCTTTATGTCCGACAGAAGAGTAACGTTGAGAATGGACGGCAAAGAAGGGAAAGTCATGGACGTCTCCACCGGGGTTCCCCAAGGATCGCCAGTGTCCCCAATCTTGTTTGTCATATATATTTCGGAGCTGTTCGGAACAGTTGAAGAGAGAGAAGAAGACGCGATGGCGCTTTCCTTTGTGGACGATGTTGCCTGGGTGGTACAGGGGGAGGACGTCACTCGGTGTGTTCAGAAGCTTCAGAGGTCCGCCAGGTTAGCTACAGAGTGGGCCGAAGTCAACGCAGTGGAGTTTGTCATCGGCAAGACAAAGGCCATACTATTCTCTAAGAAACGGAATCACTAAGGATCCAAAGTCAAGTTAAAAATCAGGATCGGAGAGAATGGAATCGCGTTCGACGACAAACCGACATGGTGGCTCGGAATACAGCTGGATCGGATGCTAATATTCCAACACCACCACGAAGTTGTCATGGCGAAAGCAAGAAAGGCACAGGGCAGGGTCAGGAACATAACCGGAAAATACGGTCTTAACCCAGCGAATGCCAGAAAAGTCCGAACGGCCCCAGTTGAGTCAATAGCCCTGTACAGGTCCGAACTATGGTGGGACAATCAAAAAGCAAGGGAACAGGACCTGCAGAAACTGGTCAATGAATCAGCAAGACGCACGACGGGAATGTTCCGAACAACACCAATTTTCCCCCTTGTCAAAGTGGCGGGGTTCAGGCCGGCGATATCGTTGCTCAACAACAGACGAAGACGATTCGCAAAACGATTAATTGAAATGCCAGATGGTCATGGGGGAGGACATGTTATGGAAGGAGAGGGTAATCTGGCAAAGATATTGAGAAAATGGCTTGATATAAAGGGAAGATTGGAACGAAACACTTGACTAGAATACGAGGACAAAGCTGAAGCGAAAGTGATCATATCCGAAAAGAAACAGGCCTTGAAGGAAACGAATGTTACTCGTGATGGGCTTGTCTATTGGACCGATGGGTCAAGGTTCGACGATGGAAGAGTGGGCTGCGCGGTGGTATGGAGGGAACAAGAAGATGGAGAATGGGAGAGCGAAAGATACCACCTGGGGAAAGGGACAGAGACAGAAGTGTTCGATGCGGAGTGCTACGCCATCTCGGAAACAGTGAGAATGGCGGCGGTCAGATCAGACTACGAGGCGGTTACAAAGGTTACGATCTTTTCCGACTCCACTACAGCGATAAACAGAGTCCAGCACACAGAGCCGGGCCCAGCACAGAGAATCGCCATGAAGTCGATCGAACACAACAACAAACTCTTCGCAAAGGGTATTCCAGTGGTGAACAGGTGGGTGCCGTCCCATGAAGGGGTGAAGGGAAATGAAAAAGCAGATGAAGAAGCGAAAGCGGGAGCCCTGGAACAAGGGAGGGTCAAAGCAATTGCCGAAAGATACAAAGGAGTTTCACTTGCGAGTATACAGAGAGGGGTTACAGAAGCGAAGTAGACCGAGACCGAAGCATGGTGGAAAACGAAACTCAACAAGAAGGCTGTCTTCAGAATAAATAAGAAGAGAAAAATGGCAGCAGAAGTGGGGGTCGCGAGAAAGTCGATTGCATCAAGGTATCTGCAGTTAAAAGTGGGTCATGGACTCATGGCAGTTTACTTAGAAAGAATCACAAAGAAAGAGAACCAAGAGTGCTGGTGGTGCCGGCACAAAAGGCAGACGAGAGACCACCTCTTCAAGTGGTGCAACAAATGGAAGAGGCAGCAGGACGTCCTTTGGGAAAAGTTGAAAGTGAAGTGCAAGTGGAAAGAGGGGAGGATGAAGGTGCCAATGTCTCAGGTATTTGATACAGACGAAGCCGTCAAGCCAGTATTAGAGTTTCTAGCTGACACAGACGTGGGAAGAGTAACAGGGTTGAAGGAAGGAGACAAGGCAGAGACAGAGGACTGTGGTAGTAGTGATGAAGAATAGGGAGGAGGTGGGGAGAGGGGCAGAGGAGGGTGGAAAGTTTGTATGTTAATTTAGGCGGACTGGGAGGAAGGAGATCAGGGAGTAAGACTTGGAAACGGCTTTTGTCGTGGAAGTACTTAGGACTAGGTTATGTCATGGCCGCAAGCGGCGGAATACAATATTATTACAAACAAACAAATGCAGCTTTGTCTGTGTACCATTTCCCTTCCTTTTATGATCTTCATAGGTTTGGGCCAGTCTCTGACTAGGGCTCCTTTTTCCGGGTCCATTTCGGACCCCCTTTCGCTTAGTAGGTGTCCACAGTATGTTACTTCTGGTTGGTGCCAGACACACATTTTCCACCCCACCAGTATTTTGTTGTCTATGCATCTTTGGAGGACTTTCTCAGTCCTTTCGGCCACCATTTCCTTGTCGTCGTCCAAGATAATCATGTCGTCGAGGTAGATGCCCAGCCAGTCGAATCCTCTCATCCATTTCATGAGAGCGCTCTGCCATACTCCGGGTGCTGTTTTTACCCCGAATGGCATGACGTTGTACATGTTGCCAATACCTCTGTGGACGAATGTGGTGAGCCATCTCCTGCTTGGTTCGGTTTTTATGTTGTGGAATGCATGTTTGATATCGATGATTGTATAGTCTATTTTCCCTTTTTGGTTCTTGACCAATTGGTCGATCCTAGGGATGGGCCAGAGGTGGTTTCTTATTCATTTGTTCAATGGTCGGTAGTCGATGCAGAATCTTAGTTCCCAGTTTTTCTTGGGTTTGAAGTTCGAATTTACCGCTACTACTGGGTCTGGGTTGATTGATATCCATCCTTCCTCCATTTACTTTTTCATGTGCTCGTCTTTTAATTGTAAAATGTGCGGTGACTGGTTTTCCTTATATGGTGTCCAGTCGGTTACAGCCCCCTCAACTAGTTCCGGGTTGAATATGATGTTGGTCTCAGGTATCCCCATGATTTCATCGAAGGCTTCCGGATATTTGTGGTACCGTTTCGGTACTTCATTTCTCCAGTTTCTTTCTTCCTTCTTGGCCATTAATATTTTTCCTTCCGAGACTCTCTTTATAATCTGCAACATTTCCTTGTGAGATCTTCTTCCCACTGTGATTGTGTCATTTTCGAAGAATACGGTGATTCCATAGTCCTTAAGCCAATCCATCCCGAATATCGCTTCTTCTTTGTGTTCCATAATTATGAGTTCCTGAGTCATGGCGTGTCCGTCTAAGTTGAATGACCATTTGGCTTTTTCCGTACACCATATCATTTCTCCAGATACCGTTAATATGTCTGTTTTGTGCTTTCTTCGGGGAAGTTGTAATTTTTGGGCTGTCCGATCAGTGTATAAGCTAATTGTTGCTCCGCAGTCGATCAGGACTTCTGCCCCTTGGTTATCTATGTGATATGCTTCCCCGTCACTTCTTGCTACCATTCTTATTTTCCTTTCCTCAGCCGTCCTGGCCGGTTGGTCTGACTTTTCAGTCAGACCTACCTCCCTGTCCTCGCCGCCCTGTGGGGTCGATCTCAGAACCTCCCCACAGCCGGCAGCTAGCCGCGGGGTCCCCTAGTGTTTCCAGAAACACGATCCTGGTTCCCTTATATGCCTTGAGCATTTATCCCCGAACTTGCATGGTTTGACTTTTGCCTTCTCCTTCAACTTCTCTAGTTGTGCTGGAGTGTACTTTTTCAGGGTTTCCCATTGTTGGACTTGATCGTGTTTGTATCTCGTGCCAGGGTTCGTAAGGCCGTCAACTTCGTAACATTCTTCTACCATTGCTTCGTATGTTGCGGCCCTTTTCACTGATTATTCTTCCCTGAGAGGCTTATTCAGCCTTCTGTATAGTTCATGCCTTGCCATCATTCCCGAGATTGGTTCCCCATTGGCTTTGTATTGGGCGATCCTATACTGTTGTTCAAATTGGATTATGAACATTTGGAAGGGTGTGTCGTTCTGGAATAGTTTGGCGAATTTGGTTTCCACATCCACTTGTTCCTGTCTGTTTGCATATAGTTTTGCTAACCATCTCATGACAACTTTTAGTGCTTCCTCCTTTGCCTCCATATCCGTGCTGTGGGGGGCGACTATGTTTGGCATGTCTAGTTGCGCTTTTTCCCACGCTGTCCCGGAGAGGAGAGAGGCCATCTGTATTCTGACCTGCTGCGCATTTTTGAAAGCCTCTAGTTGATTCCCAACGTAGAATTCTACTGATACCCCCCATGCTCTGTAGTCTTTGGGGTTCCCGTCGAATTGCTCGGGTGGTTCTCCTATGATCTTCAGGTGGGTGTTTGTTTCAGACCGTTGCAGTCTCTCCCCTATTTCCTTGATGATCCTTGCCAGGTCGGTTATCGCTTTTAATGCCACATTCGTTCCTTTCTTGATTTCGTTCATCTCCTTGCTTCTTATCTTTTCTTGCAAGGTGGCGATCATCTTATCTTTTTCGTCTCAAGTGGCTTTCATCTGGGTTTCATTGTTGGCAAGTTCTCGTTGGGCTTCTTCCAATTGCTCTTTTATTTCTTGGTACCTGTTTCCTTCTTCATCCCCGGCTTGCACAGCCGATTCTAGGTCGTTCGTGGCTTTTTCTAGTCCTTTCTTAAGCTTTTCCATTTCTTTATCATCTGCCTCTTTTTGGGCCCCGAGTATATTGTACCTTCCGGCCAGTTTGTTGTAGGCTTCCACCTTATCCCTGATCACTGTGCTGTGATTTTCCATGTTTTCATGGCACGAGTCCAGGGTGGTTGCTAGACCTTCCACCACCGCTTTGGCGTCCGTTGGTAGTGCTAGATATGCCCAAGAGGTTCTAAGCCTTTGGAACGCTGCTCCGATTATGGTTATCCCTATTACTGCTGTCCCCATTGGTGTGTTCCATGTTGGGGCTGGGATAAAGGGGGCCGCCTGGGCTGTCGGGAGACTTAGCATTGTCCCAAACAAGATCAGAATTGTTCTTCCGCGGTTCGTAAGGTACGTCCAGTGCGCCGCTGCTAGGTATAAGGCGAAGAATTCTGGGGCCCTTTCATCAAACACGTTGAACAACCCTTGGGCGATGTTGTTTCTCGAGACATTTGACATTTCTGTCATATATAGTGTGATAAAGGAAATTAGGTACAAGATTCCTCCTGATGCTTTCACCCAGTTCCCTGGCATGTTCTGCCGCCTCTTGGATGGTGAAGGTGGTGGGTGCCGATTGCTGGCCCCTGGTGGGCCTCGTAGCCCTGCTTTCTGCCAGACTGTAGCTGACGTGCGTCTGTTGTCTGGCTTGTTGTCGTTGCTCGTAGGCTGGCCCCCCCTGTTTTTCCGTTCGTAGTTCCCTCCGGTGCCCAAGTGGTTCTTGGGGCTTGCTTCAGGCCGCTGAACGCCCTGATCCGTGCTTTGAATGCCCTGGCTTCCGCCAGTTGCCGTTGTTCCTCTCTCTCCTTGGGAGAGGCCTTGGATCTTGATGGTGTAGTCGACATATTTGACTTCTGGGTTGTTGGGGAGGTTGATTCTGATTTGCTTTTGCAGGAGGGAGGAAGTGATGTTCTTCTTTGTTCGCTGTAGTAGCTCTGCGTTGCTTTGGTGATGAGAGTGAGGTCCAACTCGGATTCTCCCCCCTTCTTATACCAATTCCTTGCTGGAATGGCTGCCCCCCCGTATTCTCTGACGAAGTTGGCGTAATCCCATACTTCGACTATACTTTGTGGTGGGATGTTTGCGCATATCCACCACTCCGTGACTATTCGTTGTAGGACTTATCTGCGCCCGGGCGGTGTTCGAGTTCCGCGAATCCCAGGACATCTGTAAGCGCTCTCCTTATCAGAGTTCGTATACCGTTTGTTTGAATTGTAACAACCCAGCCTACGGGGCACCCCACGTTGATGCGTTTTTCGCACATGTGCCTCAGCCATCCTTCTGATTCGGTGGTGCTTATCATGGAGGTTCCAGTGGGGTGGTGCAATCCTGTTAGGTGGTACCATTTTTCGTCATTGCTGACGTAGCCCATGGTTTTTGTTGAGCTGAATCCGTGTTCTAGATCCCACCTGATCGCCGATTGCTGGTCGTATGTTCGGAATAGAATCTTTAGCTTTCCTGTTTTGTCATTATCCTTTTTGAGGTGCAGCCCGTACATTGAATGCTGCAGTCGCCATAGGTTCCGCTTTCCCACCTCCATTTTTATCCGGTGCAGCCCCTGTGCGCGAGTAATTTCAAACACCGTGGCGGCGCACGAGGTGCAGAAGGAGGCGTTGCCGTTCCAGAGTCCAATCTCCGCCTTGCACCTTGGGCAATACATTCCACACGCGTCGCATGGGAGCCATTTCAATGCAAAGTGTTGATAAGGACAGGGAATCACCTCTGACTCCATTGACAGGACACACATTTATCTTTCGGTTGTTGTCCGCGAGTTGGCGTCCGCTCTGTAACTGGATCACCTTTTCAGTGGGCGGTTATTTTACCTTTTCTTGCTTACCACACTCCTTGTGCCCTTTTCCTGTTGCTCTTTTTCTCAGTCCTCCCTTCCGTCGGTGGTTTCACACCTGTGCCGACTTCCAGGCTAATCTTTCGAAGGTCAGATTTGGAGCGCTCTTTCTCTCTTTTGCGACGTTTGTCGGGGGCGGGAGGCTTGCCACCATTTTGGTGAAGTTGATTTAAATTTTTCCACGCTTCGCTCGAGGTGGAAAAATTGGAAGTTTTCTGAGTATCTCTCCGTGTTCCCTTCGAGGCACCCAGATTGATACTATGATGGTCTATTGCATTACGTTGTAACCAATAATGGCTACCAATAACAAAATGTATTCAGAAAACAACTACGAAATCGACTTAAGGAGAAAAGAGATAAACTCTGGCCTTTTCCTCCTCCTCTTATACCCCTTCTGGGTATTCCTCCCATTCCTTTGCGTATGGGTTGTCACACCTCTCTCAAGAGAGTGTGGCCCATCGCCGATCTGAGCACACCCTCTTTTTGAGGGGTGTGCCACACCTTTCTTAGCGTCGGAGACCAAACCCCGCGCCTTCCTAATCGGGGTGGCCGGTATATCCGGGTACCATCTTCCTTATTGGGACTCCTTCAGTCCCTTTGACCTTTGGTGAGTCGACCTGTGACTAATGTGACTGTCTTGTGACCGGTCGCAGCCTGGTCATGTGACCAGGCTGAGGCTGTTCGCAAGGCTGAAACTTCTATGACGTGCCCATTAGTGGTCCGCGGGCAATAGTTCGAAAGTCTCGAATTTCGTAGGTGCATGAGACAATTGGGGGGTGTAAAGCTGGGATAGGCCAAGACATGTACAGAAATAGTATGAGGTGTCGGTGCCAGCGTCGGTCTCTGTGTCATGAATATCACCTCTGAAAGGCTATGACCCGGATGAGATTATTACTCTTGCTGTACATCTGCACTACCCCTTGTAGTGCATCTTGGAGCATCTCGTAGACATCTCCCCCGAGTCTCAGAAGTCCACCTCGTCTGTAATTCCAAACGACTTCTATCATGTTGTAGTCAGTATCATCCGAAACTGTATACTGTTGTCGGTCTTTGTGTATTGCCCAATTGCAAGTGGTGGGTGAGGCAGATGAGGATGTGCTGTTTGATGCGACTGGGACGTTGGAGGGAGGAACGGAGATAGAAGGGAGTGTGATGCAGGATGAGAGTGTTTAGAGTGTCACTACTGCCATGGATGGTGATTGTACTTGTACTTGTGATGATGGGGGGGGCTATGTGAATGACTGTGGAAGCTGGATGGTTTGCGACAGAGATTAACCCTGAAGTTGTAGGTCAGTAGCTATCCTAGAGGGTATGTTTTGCATGCGTTTGGGACTGGAAATATTTGGACTCGATACCGGCGGCTTATTTGATGTCACTATATTAAATCAATCAACGTATACTGTACCGCGCCACTAAGTGTTTCCTCGGATTTGGCTGAAGAGAGAGATCCATAATCTCAGCCCAATATTAAATAGTGATTATATTCGCACGTAGCCTAATCCAGACATTAGCTAAAATATACAGCCTAATCCACAATCAATAATATTTGGCCTACCTAGCCATTTGACATTGGGGAAGACAGGGGGTTATGATATGGAGTGTATCACGATCAATCACTCGTCAAGTGAAATTTCCAAGTAGTTCATATAAAGCCTAGAACAAGGTCTAGAAAGTTTCTTGGAGTCACTTATTCACGTCTACACAATTTATTGGGTTGGTTGTAACTTATTTCTCGGTCTAACCGCCCATGGCCTAGTAACTGATCACGCAATCATGCACGTAAGCGCCCGAGCAGGGGTTCGTTTTTACCCCACTCATAATGTTATTTTGCACCTTCCCCCTTCATCACCGCAACGATGGGCTGAGTTAAGCGCAGAGAACCGGCCGCTGACAGAGAAAATGACATCCGGGATGCCAAACAAGCGTATGTTAATGGTGATGTAACATGCATTCGCTCAGCAGCCTCAACTCACGGCATTCCATATGGTACCCTGCAAAGATCGACTCACAGTGGCTCAGTTCTGCTGTACTGCACATGGGAAGGAGCAGCTGCTCACTCCTGAGGAAGAGAAATCGATTGTAAAATTCTACGAAGCTCTGGATAACCTGGGACATCCACTGCAAGGGATGATGGTTAAGTAATTTACCCTATCTCTACTACCTCCGCAACGACGCCGGCAATTAGGCAAACATTGGATTACTCGCTTCCCAAATCGACATCCTAGTATTACTAGCAAGTTTAGTCAGTGCTTGGATCGCCAGAGGGCGAATGCGAATGACCCTGTGATGCTGAGAGACTTCTTCAGCAAAGTAAGTTAGTTTCGAATACTTCAATATTTTTGACTAATGACTGCTCTGCAGATGGGAAAACTTATTAAAAAGCTCAATGCTCGTCCAGAAAACATTTACAATATGGATGAGAAGGGGTTCATGCTTGGTCATGCCTTGAAAGTCAAGGATATCTGCCGTAGGGGCCGAAGGAATCCCCGGTACAGTCAGGGTGCAAACAGGGACATGGTTACAGTTATACAGTGTATATCCGCAGCCGGTAAGGTTATACCACCCATGGATATCTATAAAGGTGGAAAGTATATATGAGGATAGCATGCTGGGGTCCAAGCTAAAGAGCAGGCTACCTTCGCTTGGTCATCCAACGGCTGGACTGTGGTGTGCTAGAAGCGTGATCTCTATTCTCTAAGTGTCACGATCTTCATATACCGAGTTGAGCCGCACACGTGACCAACGTACACCCTACATCCACCTCTCCCTACAAAAAGCTTTCCACCCAAAAAAAACAAAGGAAATACGCTCGAAAACTTCAATCTTGCATAGCCTCTATCCTCGCGCTCCTTCTTGTCGGTGGTAGCCCCTTGATTCTGGCCGCCCTCAGTCGGATGTCAGGCAGTGCCGAAGGGTCTGCAGCGGGTAGGTTGTTCGGGAGAAGTTTATTCAAACTCTCGTCATTCATGATAGCCGCATACTCCCTGACTGTCTCCTTGCCTCCGAAACGGGTGAGGTTCGTCAGTGGCTCCCATGTGCACTTCTCCTTCGATTGGCCTTCCCACTGGACTTGAAACTGGGCCTTGCCCTCCTGGACTCTCCACTTGCGAATGGCTTCCAACCTGTACTATGCATCTCCATTCTTGGTTACACTGATTGGTGGCGGTGTCGGGATTCATCGATGGTACAACATTTAAACTCACTGATGTTGTACGTCTTGTGAATGCGGAGGTGCTCGGGCATGTCGGTGATCTCGAAGGCGTTGCTATTGCCGCGCTCTGCACCGAGGGTGTATGGGCCAACATACCATTGTTGTAAAGCCCGACTGAGCCGTACACCTGACTGGTCACTGTCGGGTCCAGGTGCCACAGCACCGGACCGCAGTGGCATGTTTCGGGTGTTTACCATCACACGGTCGCCAGTCTGGAAGTTGTGTGGCTGCCGTTTCTTGTTTGCTTCTGTGGCCTGGTTCGCTTGGGCAATTGCAAGCTTATCCTGGAGCTGGGCAAGGATGTCGGCCATTGTTGTCGTGAAACTCACTGCTTGCTGCCCTCCTGGCCGTGACGCTGCGCCGCTGTACAAACTTGAATTGGCAGAAGTTGTTGCGCCGATAATGTCCAGTGGCATTCCCAGGAGCTATCCGAGGTCGGCCTCAAACGGGGTCTTCTCTGTAGCCTTGTGCTTGCTGGCATTGTAGGCAAATTCTGCTAGCGGGAGAAGTTTCGCCCATCGTTTTTCGTTACCCACAGCGATGTTGCGGAGGTATCGTTTGACTATACTGTTGACCTTCTCTGCCAGACCATCAGTTTGGGGGTGGAACGCCATCGACATCCGCAACTTTGTCTCCCAGATTTCGTTCAGATGTTGCCAGAAGTCAGAGGACAATCTAACATCTGTGTCACTGACGATTGACTCTGGGATCCCATCAAGTCGAAAGTAGACATCAATAAAAATCTCTGCAAACTTTTGGGCAGTTAGGTCTTTCTCTGTTGTCGCCATCCAGATGGCTCGTTTCGTCAAACCATCAACAATGGTGATGATAGTGTCGTTACCGTCGCTGACCGGAAGCTTGGTGATGAAGTCAATGTTTACTCGCTGCCATCTTGCGCTGGGGACGTCCAGTGGCTTCAATAGTCAATACGGTTTCTGATTTGTGGACTTGGCCCGGACACAAGCCGCACACCCCTTAACATATTGTTTGACCGTCTGATACTGATGCGGCCAGAAAAACCATCGTCCAACCGTCGATGCCGTCCGATCGATTCCAAAGTACCCGCCAACAATGGAGTCATGTCCCTCGTGTAAGACTTTGTTCTGGAGCCAACTAGGTATGCAAAGGCGGTCAGTCGCACGGTGGAGGGATAGGCCCTCGTTATTCATCCAGTAGTGTCTTGTTTCGTCCCGTCCCTGCTTCTTTTGGCCTGGGGTTTCCTCCGTCTGATTCATCCTGGTAGTGTCTTGGAGTTCACGGTACACCATCCCAAAGTACGGGTCTTGAGGATGTGCTCTTCATACTTCGTCCATCCAGCCGTCAGCCTGAATTACACTGGCATGGATTAACTCTCCCACACAACTGTTGCTCTCGGAGTTTGGCTCTGCCGGATTTTCAGCTAGTTGGGTGGCGGCAACTCGTGCCGTCCGTGGTAATGGAGGATCCTTGTAATCGGGCCTTCGGCTGAGTGCAACCTGGATATAGTTGCGTGCACCTGGAAGATACTCAATCTCGAAATCGTATTCCATAAGCGTCTCTAGGAGTTGCATTTGTCAACTCGTTAGCCAAGGCTGCTTCAGGATATGCTGCATAGCAGAGTGGTCTGTTTGAACTTTGAAATGGTCGCCGTGTAGGTAAAAGCGCCAATGCTGGATCGCGTGCTTGACTCCCAGCAACTCTTTGTCTTAAGTTGAGTACCGGGTGTCAGCATCGTTTAGCTTGCGCAGGAAGTAGGAGATGATCCTGTCCGTCCATTCACCAGTGGTCTCCGTTTGCAGCTGCTGTAGCATGGCCCCAATCGCGAAGTCTGACAGGTCCGCCAGTACCAGATACTGGCCACCTTCCTTCGACAGGAGTGCAAGAGCGGGATGAGCCAGCATGGCCGCTTTGAGAATGTCAATCGCACTTATTACCTGCTTCCACTTTTCTGGGTCGTTCTTTACTTTGTTGAACTCTGGTGGAGTCACATTCAGTAATGCGGTCAAGGGTGTGGCGACATTTGCAAAATTCTTGACGAAGCGACGGTATACTCCCGCGAGTCCGACGAAGCTGCGCAATTCTGTTTGAGTAGCTGAGTGGGGCCAGTCTGCGATCGCGGCAATTTTCTCGGATGACATTTAAACGCCGCTTCCGTTTACCTTGAAGTCAAGAAACGGTGCATCTGCTCAGCCGAATTGGCACTTCTCACTCTGCAGTCGGAAGCCATCGTGTCGGACTGAATCGAGGACTGCCTGTATGTGCTTCTCGTGTGACCCTTCATCCTTGGAGTAAATCATAATGTTGTCCAAAAACACGATGCAGCAGCCGCCATCAATGTGTTTCCGTAAGAGTTCGGTCAATACACTCTTGAACTCGCTCAGCGCATTTGCCAGTCCAAACGGCATCACCAGCCACTGATACATACCGTCCGGGCCAATATAGGGTGTCTTCACGATGGAATCCGGGTGCATGCGGTGTTGATGGCAGCTGCTGTGAAAGTCAAGCTTGGAGAAGCACTGGGCTCGTTGTGAGCGTACAATGAGGTCTTCTGGATGTGGCAGTGGGAATCGGTCTTTAATAGTGATCTTGTTAAGAGCTCAGTTGTCGATACACATTCGCCATTTGCCTCCGGGTTTCGGTACAAATAGCACAGGTGATGCATATGGGGAGTGTGAGCTGCGAATTTTGCACTTCTCCAACAGCTCCGTTGTCTGCTTCTTATACTCCTCCCATTCTGCGGCTGTTTGTTGGTACGGACTCCGGTGTGGTGGTTCAATTCCTGGTAACGTACGAATTCGAAAGCCGCCTGCGAAACGTGTTGGAGGCAGTCCTTCCGGCTCCAGGCAGAGGTCGTAGTACTGCTCCCGAACTCACCTCTCAAACACTGACAACTCCTCCGCTCCCGTTTCCAAAGCCATGCATTCTGCCGATATTACTGCACAATCGGCCTTGAATGTGGCTTCGTCGACAATCTCTCTGATCACTACCTCGTCCACCATCTCCGCCCCAAACTCCAGAGCCAGCAGCTCAATTGCATTGTGGCCTTGAGTCCGCGCTGGCATCTCCGTGGTCGGCGTCTCTGCCGTTGCCGTCAGCAATTCCGAGTTTCTGCCCTCTTCTTTTCTCAGCCCGTCTGTTGTACAGTTAAACCGGCTGCTGTCAGCGTCGCCACCGAGCCATAGTCGATTCTTTTTGTGATTGACATAGTGCGGAACCTCCTCCATCCAGTCTTTGCCAGGGATGATGTTGTATTTCGCTAGCGGATAGACCACGACCATCCGACGTACTGGAGTCCGCCGATGTTTAGATTCAAACGCAGCTCTTTCTACGGCGTAGACTCGACTCGTCCTGTGGTAGTTAGCTGCATGTCACCGCGGTGCCATGTCTTCGGCTTGTCGGTCAGTTTTTGTAAGAGGTTCGCACATACAACTTTGTGGCTAGCACCGCAATCATATAAGGTGTATGCCGACGCTTCTCTTCTCCCTCCCCTTTCTCTATCTTCTCTTTCACTCTCTTTTCTCTCTTCTCCCGAGTGGCTCGGTGGACACGACATGGGGAGGTTGAAACGAAGCACATTTGAGCTGTCACTATCGGAGTAAAACAACTGGATATTAATGCTCTGACGAAATCTATTTCTGCTTGCTCCAACCTCCTCATCCGTTCCTACCGTATCCCGTGCCTCCGGGGGTGCCTTGCACTCGGCAGCACCCCCTAGGCGTTTCCCGCATTCTCTCTCTTCTGACTTTCTGTCTCTCGACTCCCTGTGGCCTCAGCCGCATTCACCTCCCGTTGGTTTCTCCATCTTCCACCGCCGCCAGCACCCCCATTTCCGCCTCCATGGTTGCCTCCGCCTCCACGGTGTCCACCTCCGCAGTGTCCACGACCGCCACTGTTGTCGCTCGACGTCTCATGGCGTGGGCAGTCGTAAGCCCAGTGGCCATCCGTAGCATGGCACTTGGCGCATTCATCAGGTGCAAGTGGTTGTTGGTTGCTGCGCTTGCGATTCATGTTCCGGCCATACATCGCCGAGATCGCGGCCGTCTTGGCTTGGTCTTTTGAGGGTGCAGTCGTATCGCAGTCGGCCACAAACACCATCGCCCATTCCAAAGTTGGTACGCCTCCCATTTCGCTTCTGATGTTAGAGTACTAGATGACAGAGCGATATGCCATCTCGTTCAGACGTAATTTGGCTGGGTACGCTTCCAGGAGTTGTTGAGGGGTCATTGGCGCATGCGGGCCTAGCTGCAGTCATAGCCGACGGAACTCTTCGTTAAAAGTTGCTTCATGGCCTTTGGCGGAGATGGTGAGTAGTCGCCACGCATCCTCAAAGTTACAAAGCGCGTCCAGGGGTGTAAACTCCTGTTTCAGGCGTATGCAGAAGACATCCCAGGTTGGGTATGGTCGGCTGAACGGAAATGTTGATGTTGCCCACCGGCCAGCTGCCTCCTTCAGTTGGAGTAGAGCGTACCGAGTCCATCCTTCCGTTCGCGGGGTTGCTTCGGTTGCTGCCGTAGTTGGTGTTGTGGCACCACTGACGGCCGGGGTCATTGTTTCGAGCCATCCAATCTCGTGGCATCAGGCTTCAAATTGACGTTGCAAGTCGCTGATGAAATCTACGATAACCTGAATGTCACGCTCGCCTTTGAACACCGGAAGCCTCTTGCGGTCGATTGTACAGGTGTTGGTCATGTTTCCCATTCCGCCTGGATTCCTTATGTCGGCTGCCATCACCATTCGAACTGCCACTTCCGACAATCGTACCGCCATCTCCGCTACGGCCAGCTATGCCCTGAGCCTTGCGGCCTCCTGTTGTGCCGCTTCTGCCGTCGCCCTCGCGGCCAACGCATCCCTTCCTGCCCTGTCTGCCTCGTCTTCGCCGCTGCCGGCCGCCTGCAAGTTTTCGTTCTCCGTAGTTAATTCCTCAATGGTCGCCGCCCGCTCCTCCGCCGCAGCATAACATTCCAACCAAGCGTCTTCCAGATCAGCAATGTACCGTCTCCAGCGCCCATTCTCCTCTGGGCCTTCGTCGATCGACTTTTTTAATATCCAGTCATGATACCGGACGTACTCATCTGACCGCGGTGTCTCATCATTCGGCTCGCGTAGTAGGTTAACTGTGTCTTCCGTGTAATCGGGATCGTGGTACCATGGGTCGCTGCTGGGGCTGCCACTGCATGCCGCCGGCTGCGGAAGTGCCATACTCTGTCTCGGCCGCCATCTGTGTGCGACTGAAAGTGCCATGATTCAAATTCTCTTGTTTTGTGTGTCGTGGTTGCATCTGCGTCTCGGGGGCCTCTGGGGTCTCTGATTCTCTGGGGTCTCCAATTCTGTGGGGATCTCTGATTCTCTGGGGGTCTCTGATTCTCTGGGGGCCTCTGTTTCTCGGGGTCTCTATTTCTCTCTGGTTGGTGATTGCGCTCGTGATCTCGCGTGGGGTATCTCGTGCTGTCCACGTGTACGCGTTGGTGTTACGTGGTCTCTGTCTCATGGTCTCTGTTTCATGGGTCCTCTAAGTCTCAATTGCGTCGAATTGCCACTGCAAAAGCAACGCAATCGAGGCAAAGGAGGGTGTTGACGTGTTGCTACCAAGATGTGGTGTGCTATGAGCGTCATCGCTATTCTCTAAGTGTCACGATCTACATATACAGAGTTGAGCTGCACACGTGACCAATGTACACCCTACATGGACCGACAACAAATTAAGGTTAGAATTGGCCCTGGTACGGTATTTGTGCTCATTGAGCTTCGCGACGGAGGTTGAGGTCGACATGACTCGTAGTCGACGTGTACGTGTGCTTGAGTTCGGTGCTCTGTTGAAACCAAGAAAAGGAGAGGACTGTTGAGTCCTGCTCGCTGGATTGATTTTCTAGATACAGGTCCAAAGTGCGTGTATATATATGATCTAAAACAAACTTTTACCAAGCAGCCTTTCGCCGACTATGGGAACCTTAAGATCGAGAGAAGGTTCTGGCAGGTTCTGGCATTGAGAGCCACAGGGCTAAACCTGAGTTAATGACGTCTAGTCAAAATTACCGTCAACATGCTCAAGGCTTTCGGGTGCTCGAGGTCGATACTCGAGGCTTTCGATGCTCGAAGTCGGTACACGAGGCTTTCTGTCGATCGATTCACACTCTATTCTCAGTTGTCTGGAGAGACCGGAAGCTGCACTGTGATCCACACGGAGTAGTCTGCACGCTTCGGAGTGGCTCGATACTACTGGGTAGGCGGTGCTCAAGGCTTTCGGTGCTGACGCTCAAGACTATCTGTGTCTTTGAGTGCGATGCTCAAGACGATCTGTGTCTTTGATGCTCAAGGCTTTCGTGTGCCCGAGTACGATGCTCGAGGCTTTCGGGGCTTGAGTTCGGTGCTCAAGGCTTTCGGGTGCTTGATGCTCAAGACTATCTGTGCCTTTGAGTACGATTCTCAAGACGATCTGTGTCTTTGATGCTCCAGGCCTTCGTGTGCTCGGGTACGATACTCGAGGCTTTCGGGGCTTGAGTTCGGTGCAGTGTTTTCACCGGTCCGGGGGTGGACCAGTCTGGACTGAACCGGTCCGGGTTTAGTCCAGTACGGTCCAAGGATTTTTTGGACTGGAATCGGATCAGTCTGAAATTTCATCGGACCGGTCCAGATTCAGTCTGGACTGGTCCTGGACTGCATTTCAGGGTTAGGTTTATACTTGCTGAAATCGGGTTAGGAATGGGATAAATATGCCCTTTTGGACTGGAAACCCACACAATACTAGAATAATTGTACTCTAGATGTCTATTTGTACGTGCCCAGTGGTTAAAAGTGGGACGAATCACAGTTTTGGCGGTAACCTGATAGACTCCATACCGAATCTGGATAACTACCATTAGTAGGAATGGACTGGTCCAGACCAAGCCCGTCCAGTCCAAGACTGCCTGTTTGTGGTCCGGTCCAGTCTGACCTTCCGGTTGGACCGGACCGTACTGAGCCCTACCTCAGACCGGGTCCGTCCGGACTGGTGAAAACACTGGTTCGGTGCTCAAGGCTTTCGGGTGCTTGATGCTCAAGACTATCTGTGTCTTTGAGTACGATTCTCAAGACTATCTGTGTCTTTGATGCTCAAGGCTTTCGTGTGCTAGAGTACGCTGCTCGAGGCTTTCGGGGCTTGAGTTCCGTGCTCAAGGCTTTCGGGTGCTTGATGCTCAAGACTATCTGTGCCTTTGAGCACGATTCTCCAGACGATCTGTGTCTTTGAGTGCGGTGCTCAAGACGATCTGTGTCTTTGATGCCCAAGACTTTCGTGGCGTGTCCACTGAACGATTCACACTCTATCCCAAGTCGTCTTCTGGATCCGATAGAGGTCGATTTAGCTGGAAAGCGCCGGGGTCATAACCTGTGGAGACGATCTTGAGGATAGGAGGAGAAGATCTAATCTGTCTGTCTATTCTCTCTAACTACAGGAGAAATCTATGCTTTATATACACAATGAAAACTGAGGTTCCGCGGAGAAACCATCGGGAACATACATTACAAATCGTCAGGTGTTAAATTGTATGGTACAGACGAAGTCTATTGAACTATCTACAGGGAGAATCTATGCCTTTATATACCATGAGAATCCGGAGGCTCTGTGCAGATGCCGAGTACCGAGGTTGTGGCGAAGCAGTGGGTGGCGAGTGACTAATAGTGGAAGAGTCTACTCGCCACCCCGCTCGGAAGCTTCTTGAAACTCCTAGAACCTGCGACCTCATTCTAGTCCTTACAGTAACAAGTGGCTATGCAGGTGGCGAGTGACTCATTATGTATGAGTCTACTCGGCGACTTAGAATCATTAGTAATCACTCTCCAGTGCATTCTAGCAGCTTCGCTGGCTATCTAGAAACTCGTAGGCCTTTTGGGCCAAATCTTTAGTCAACAGCCCCACCACCAATTCGCTTCCACTAGCCTTCAGCCAAGCTGAACCATATACTCTATACCTCATCGTAATCCCTACAATCAGACAGTGTTGTCAACCGTCCCGTCAGTCTGACATCACTGAGGACGGGACGGGACGACGGCATGTCATCCGTCCTTCGCCCGGACGGAAAGGCGCCGTCTTTTTTGAGGCCGGACGAGGACGGATGGAAGGGACGGCCGTTGATGGTAAATTCCTGTCCCCGGCCGTCCCCAGCCGTCATCGGCGACATCTAATGATGATTTGTGAGTCATCATACATAATAGATATTCAGTTACAATAAGTACATTTTCTCCACTATCTTGACTGTGAAGCAAGATCCTTCAACATCTGCTCCATCCGAACCATATCTGACTCTGTTGTTCCAAATATCAACCCTGCTGCACCGTCCCGTCCGTCCGGCAGATATTGCGGACGGGACGGCTGACAACACTGCAATCGGATGCGTCTTGGACGTCCTGATGCAACTACACTTACACTGTGCTCCATGTCATCGTTTGAAAACTAGCTCATCTTCCTCATTTCTCTTCTCATTGCCCTTCTCTTCCTTTTCCTCATCCTCCCCGTGACCTCTTCCTCCTCGAGAACCGCCTCATCCTCAGTATCGTGTTCTGTCGAATCACGGCTATCATTGGCTGTATCCTCCGCAGATGTGGGCAAGCCTCGCAACAGTATACTGGTGCGATCCAGGATACTGGAAAATACTAGTTCCAGGAAACAGTTAGATAGTACAGTTGGCGATACTCTTGGTATAGTTTAACCCTGACGAACTGCAGTAAAGATAGAAGAAGGCGAGGGAAGAGGGAGGAGAAACCCACCTGGAAATCAAAGAAGAAGAGGCCAAGGAGGCTATCTACACACAGAGCGTAAAGAAAGCACCAGGACCGGACAAAATCAACTTCAAGATAATCAGGTTGCTGTGGGAATGGGACGCGAAAAGAATAGTCGCCTTAGTGAGAGCAACCATACGATTAGGACATCATCCGAAGGAACGGAAGATGGTCACAGGAGTAGTGATACCCACACCAGGAAAGCCGGACTACAGTCAAGCGAAAGTTTACAGGGTTATCGCGTTCGAAAATTGTTTAGGAAAGGTGGTCGAAAAAGTGGTTGCAACTAGGATATCAGAGGAGTGCGAAAGGAGACGACAACCACATGACGGCCAGTTTGGATGCAGGAAACGACGATCGGCGGTCGACGCGGTGGGAGTGATGATTAGAAGGGTACAGGAGGCATGGAAAAGGGGGAATATCACGGTGGCTATGCTGATGGATGTCAAGTGTACCTTTCCAAGTGTGGCGAAATGAAACCTAATCCAGACAATGGAAGACATGAAATTCGAAGCAGACCCGTGCAGATGAGTGGAGAGCTTTATGTCGGACAGAAAAGTGAGAATGAAAATGGATGGAAGGACGGGGAAGGTGATGGACGTTGAAACAGGAGTGCCACAGGGATCGCCAACATCCCCAATCTTGTTCGAGATATACATCACTGGCCTCTTCAAGATGGCAGGAAAAGAAGCGCCGGAAGTCACAATGCTATGCTTTGTGGATGACGTCGTCTGGGTTGTGGAAAGAAGAGATATTGACCAGTGCACAGGCCAGATGGAAAGGTGTGCAAAAAGAGCTACAAAATGGGCAGAGATGAACGCCGTTCAATTCAATATTGCAAAAACCGAAGCAGTTCTGTTCTCCAAGAAGAGCAACCACCGAGGGAATAACGTCAAGAAGAAGATCCAGGTGGATGAGAACAACTCGATACCGTTCAATTCAAAACTGACTAGATGGCTGTGAATGTGGATGGACAAGAAACTCCACTGCCAACATCACCACCAGGTTGTCATGGCAAAGGCGAAGAAAGCGCAAGGAAGAGTCAAACGGATAACCGGACGACTCGGACTAAAACCAGAAAACGCAAAGGAAGTCCAATTAGCTGCGGTTCAGTCAGAGGCCCTGTACGGATCAGAATTGCGGTGGGACAATCAATCAGGACGCGAACACGAACTCCAGACACTGATTAACGAATCGGCAAGAAGAGTCACCGGAATGTTCAAGTCGACACCAACGGTTCCACTACTTAAGGAAGCAGGACTACGACCAGCCATATCGCTACTCAACAACAGGAGATGATTTGCCAAAAGACTAGCTGAAATGCCGAATCAAGCGGGAGGGGGGGTGCTGCTAGAGGGAGAATCGAGGTTGGCAACAAGGCTGAGAAGAGACATCGGGGTTGAAGGGAAGAGAGAAATGAACTCTCTACCGGAGCACCCACAAGAAGCATACGCAAAAGTCTACATCCTGGGAAAGAAGGAAGCACTTAAGGCCGCTCATACAAGAAGCGAAGGCTAAATTCTTTGGACGGACGGATCCAGGCTACAAGACGGAAGAGTGGGGTGTGCAGTGGTATGGAGGGAAGCAGAAGAATGGGATGAAGAACGGCATTACCTGGGTAAGAAAAAAGAGGTGTTCGACGCTGAAGTGTAGGCCATCGAAAGGGGCCTACGAAGAGCAGCAGATATGTTACCCAGAACAGGAAACTCGAAGGTCGTTATCTTCTCAGACTCAGTTACTGCAATACAGCGGGTACAAAATGATAAGCTAGGTCCTGGACAGCACATGGCGAAAAACGCAATTCAATGGAACAACAAAATCGTGGGAATGGGAGCAGACGTAGAGTACCGGTGGGTACCGTCTCACGAAGGAGTTGACGGAAATGAAACAGCAGACGAACAACCAAAGGCAGCCACGGAGCGAGTGGAGGGCACGCTAAAGCTTGCAAAAAGTTACAAGGGATGGTCAATGGCGAAAGTGCAGAGGAGAGTCACAGAAGCCAAGTGGGCCGAAACGGAAAAATGGTGGAAGGCGAAGTTCAATGGCAAGAAGGGGGGGTACAGGCTGAACAAAAAGAGGAGGATAAGCGAGCTGTTGGGCGAAACCAAGAGAAGTGTCGCGGGAAGATTTCTCCAGTTAAAAGTGGGACATGCACTGACAGGAGTCTATCTGGAACGCATTAAAAGGAAGGAAAGCAAAGAGTGTTGGTGGTATGGACACTCGACGCAGACGGTAGACCACTTGTTCAAGTGGTCCAAGAAATGGAAGCGACAACAGAATACTCTGTGGGAGAAGTTGAGCAAGAAGTGCAAGATGAAGGAGAAAGGCAGAGTACTGATGGCGCAGGTGTTCGATACGCAAGAGGCAGAAATGGCAATGTTGAAGTTTTTGATGGATACTGATGTCGGGAGAACTACGGAGGCTTAGGGAGGGGTGGAATGATGTAATGACGTGTTGAGGTGAAGAAGGGGAGAAGGAGAAAGGGATGATACGACTTTGCTCAAAGAGACAAGAAGGGACACCTGGCGGTCACACTGGAGAAGTATCTTGGAAAAGGTTAGATTATGTCATGGCCGCAAGCGGCCAAATACAGTATGATTCAAACAAACAAAAAACTGCAGTAAAGATTGCATGTTGTACTGGTATACTTGATGCTACTGTTGGTATAGGTGAGTGTAATCATAGGTAGAAATAATCTACTATTGGTAATTAGTGATCTAGAAGTTTCGAGAATTTGCCACCACATTCGTATACATGCATCAGGATCAGCTGAACAAGATGACTTTGATACATGGCTTGATATTAAATGTCGGCAGCCAGGACTAGAAGATGGCATGGATGAGTATGAACGATATTGTGCGCTACCAGTGGTAGAAATCCCAAAAGATATTGCCACTGCCCGGAACTTGTTGACAGGAGTTCGGCCGAAGGAGTTCCTATGAATGCCGGAGTCGCTAGGTATAGAGATCTAGTATCAATGGTGGAGTAATTTCAACCGAGTGGCTAGTTCCGGGTGTGAGCTCAACTAAGCCTGGCTTTACAGCTCCACATGAGATAGCACTCGGGTCTCTGGGTTAGGTATGCTTTCTTCTTAGTATATAAGCCAGCTCTTTTCTCTTCTCTTTGTACAATAGACAATTAAGAACCTCAGTCTTCCTTCTTTGTTCTCATCAGAACTGGCGGCTAGAGCTGCAGCAGCGCAGAGAGTTTCCAAATCTTTCTAGAATGGCTATCGACATTCTCTCCATCCCTCCAATGTCAGCTGAGTCTGTGCGTCTCTTTTCTCGGGCCAAGCAGACTATTTCTAATGAACGCCACTCTCTGGGAGCGAGAACTATTGAAGCAATTGAATGCCTGAAGTCAGTGATGGGGAAGAAGGCAATGTAATATAACTTCACCGATAAATACTGTCAGTTTGCAGAGTTTCTCCGGACAGGGCGTGGTGACTGCAAAGCGGTTAAGCGTAATGCACCTAGCGGTTAATGTTACTATTCCTGTATAGATGGTAACATTTCCACCAGCAAAGTTATGAAGTGGCCAAATTTATAGCGACTAAAACTAAACCCCCCATATTCCACCCAAATGGCCTCACCAACGAAAAATGAAAATTGCATTTGCGGTGTTGATTATATATTCTTCTGCCATAGAAATCATCAACATTATTTTACTGACAGGGGTCCTTGAATCCTTGTCACCCCACGAAAACTCACAGCAAACAAAATCACTTCTAACCTTCTTTAAACTAAATGGGAATCAGGAAAAAGCTATGTATCCATGGGACTTATTACTTCTACCATTTCCGCAAAGGAGGAAGTGCCGGTTTTGGCCTCAGTTGACATGTTAGGCGTGTATCTTGCCGCTAGGTGCAGTCCGCATAACCGCTTTACAGTCACCACGCCCTGTCCGGAGAAGCTCCGGTCAGTTTGCCGGTTGCACTAGTTGATTCTGTCGGTTTTTCTGGTTCGCACTAGTAGTATTTTATACCAGCAGTTAGCTGGTACAACCAGTACAGTATATTAGTTGTAGTGCATGGTACAGTTTGAGAATTTAAACAGTGGGTTTTACAGTGCAGTTCAGTTTTGTCCGTGATTCCGTACTAGTATGTACTATTGCGAGGCTTGGATGTGGGATCAGTACACGCGCAATCATCTCCTT
This sequence comes from Trichophaea hybrida, assembly GCA_015178995.1. Classification (NCBI taxonomy): domain Eukaryota; kingdom Fungi; phylum Ascomycota; class Pezizomycetes; order Pezizales; family Pyronemataceae; genus Trichophaea; species Trichophaea hybrida. The sequence goes on from WHVE01000584.1 coordinate 61,399, forward strand.
GTGTATTCACTCGACGGCGTTTTTGATTGGTACTTGGCTCCGGTGGAGCTGATCTTGTATTTCGTTCGAGATTGAAAGTACCTGATGGCGCCGCAGAAGCTCCAGTATTTACGCACTGCGCACCACCATCTCGGCCATGGCAATGAAGTGTGCACTCGGCTTTTGCTTTGAAACATCTGCAGCGAACAGTAGTGCAGTTGCCTTTGTATCTTGAATGTACCAAATCGCGCTGTGCTGAACGTACGTGGTTGCGCTGATTGAATTCAGCTGGATAGAGCCAGCAGAGTATTTGAAAATTTTGATGGACTCCGTGAATGAACTACCGTATCTACTCAGACATAAGACACAGGGTCCTTCGAGGTGCAATTACAGTCAGTGTTGTCAACCGTCCCGTCCGTCCGAGATTCCTCCAGGACGGACGGGACGGCGCCAAGGCCGTCCGTCCCGTCCTTACTCAAGACGGACGGAATGTCGGCCGTCATCCACCGTCATCGGGCGGTTACTGTTTATCTTTAGGCGAGACCAAATCGAGCCCAAAAATGTTATACAGGCTTCGGAATGTGTGAAATCCTGGGTGCAGAGGGCGTAATCTTTGGAGAAACAGAGTCAGAAATAGTATTGACGGAGCAGATGCTCACAGATCTTGCATCACGGTCAGAATAGTAATTGAAATGATTTTCGTATAGTTTTTGTTATGTGCACTAAGACTTTTCCGTCGACGGCCGTCCTTTCCGTCCGTCCCCGTCCGGCCTCAAAAAGACGGCGCCGTTCCGTCCTGGCTCAGGACGGACGGCAGGCCGCCGTCCCGTCCCGTCCTCAGTGATGTCGGACGGACAGGACGGTTGACAACACTGATTACAGTTAGCGATGGCAACTAATAGGCGAAGAACCGAGGGAAAACTTTAACTGTACCTCTTGTCTGCGGATACCGGTGTGTAGGTCACCATTGCGTAATTATGATGTTCTACGGAACTTCAACCATGGAAACCTCAACCGTGACATTGAACTTTCATTCTCAACGCCACTCCGCTACCTAACTGCTCTCTATCTCTCTATCTCCAAGTATCTAGTTCGTCCACCCTCTAGTTCACTAGTTAGTCTTTAATATGCCTTCGATGTTTTCCACCATACATGCCGAGGATTCAGAGATTGACTTAATGCAAGTGCAGATGAATCTAAGGATATTATTTTTGAAGCGGCTGTTGAAGTGTGGGAGTACCAGCCTCGTGCGACAAGAACTCGTGCTGCATCACGTTACAATCGCCAGACGCAAAGAGATACAGTTGAGCGAATCATGCACACCCTGCGACAGCAGAGCGAGGGTAATTCCACTGGGAGCCCTTCGGATTCCGAGTTTGAACTGTCAGATCTGACTACCGATGAGAAGGGGAACATTACTCACAAGAGAACATGTAGCGCCCTAATCTCTGGCGCTCATGGAATAGGACAGGGAAATGGAAGGGTACGAAGAGGAGGCAGGGGGCATGGGTGACAGGAGGCGGAAGAGGCAGAGGCAGGGCAGGGGCAGAGGCAGAGGTAGAGGCAGAGGCAGAGGCAGAGGCAGGTAGATTATGGGCTGCGCCAGTATATACTTGAATTGAATTGTCTCCAAATTCACTTCTCCGGCATCCAATTTTATATCGCCACCCCACCATCGCTTGTTTAGACCTCTTTGCCACATTCGCTAACTCTAATTGCACCTCGAAGGACCCTGTGTCTTATGTCCGAGTAGATACGGTAGTCAGTTCACGGAGGTGGGGTACGGACTCCATGAACGGACGGTTCGTTCACGGGAGGTGGGCCTCCGTGAACTGACTAGGTACTCCGCGGAGGAACCGCCTCCGTGAATGGACTAGAACATGATCTTTATAAGCCGGTTGTCGGAGGAGAAACTCAATGCAAGTTATCCGGTCACGATAAAAGAATCGCGTGTACGAAGGAAGGCCTCCTGCGTTCGAACGCATGAAAGACACCTTACCGGTTTTCCATGTTTGCATTCGGAGGTCATACGTCATGTCATCGATTCTTTTGAAGAGTAGGTGAGAAGAAGTAAATGGTTGATTGGCATGAAGTTTCAAAAGGCTATCAACTGCAGTCTTGGTGATTCGGTTCTTAACTACCCATTCGGCGAATCGATACTCCCTCTCACTTGAGAAAGGGCTCCAACCTGTAGATTCCTCGTCTAGTGGAAAAATGGACCGTCAAATGGCTTTCCAGGTTGCTTAACATTTAGCCCCTCAGATCGAAGTTCTATTCAATGGGAAGCTGATGGCTGCACCGCTTCGGTACACGGTTGATCGTTTTCTTCGTCGCTCGAGGCGGATCCTGCGTTGGGAGCATTAGGCTCCTCGTCCTCGTCAAAGTCGATCTCGTGCTGATCTTGCTCTGGTATGAGAATAAATCCGTCTTCAAAGATGTAGCCCTCGTCTGGAAGCGTGTTTTGCGCGATTGTTCCGACTCTTTCTCCATGAACATTTCGTAGATGTGTGAAGAACTTTAGATAGATGTACGCTCGGCCACAGAACATGCCCATGATTCGGGAATTCATGATATCAACGAGGCTTCAGAGGCTGAGTATAATGATTCTGTTTCTAGTCGAAGAAATGACTCGGTCAAACGAATTGATTTCATCACGTGATTTTTAACATCAGGTCTGGTTGGTTTGTTTTTCTCAGGGTTCCGATCGCAGAAAACCTCACGAACCTATGAACTCCCAAAAAATGACGATATCTAGACGACAATATCACTTGAGCGGATTCACAGCATTGAAAGAGGGTATGAGTGCAAGATTCTGCTTGTCCGGGCGAATAGATTCGTACCTCATATGCATCTCTTCTGATGCTTACTTCAAAAGAAAGCATGATGGTAACTTATACCCCATAGAGTCAAGAGTAGAGAAGCATCTACTATCATCAGGCTGAACTATGTCATTGCTCGAGAATACAAGGGCGAGTAACCCAAGGACTGTGAACCTGATCATACGAGCATCTTGAGCATCATGATGAGCAACTCACTCTTTGCCAAACTCTCTTTCGAATATCCATAATCCTTGAAGCTGTTCAACTAGAAGTAAGACATCGTAATACTTGTCACACCGGGAGCGTCACTCCAGGTTCACCGGTTCAAAGAGTATCCTTACTCACTTCAGGACTGCTTCGATGGTAAGTTGGGAGCTTCACTCGGGATGTGGAAAGATCACCTAAAGATTCTGAACGAAAAGAATAGGCTTTCCAATGCGTATATTGTTAAAGCTTGTTCTCCTCGCTGAGAAGGTTGATGCCCTTTCTACCCTTGAAGAAACCCAAGGTCTTTATACCTTCGTCTTCGCTCTAACAAGATACTTCTTCTATCTACGCTTTTCTCTAGAGCTCCCGTACCACCTTTGAACCCATGCCTTTTCCTTCGCAACTACCGCAGGCCTCCATCTCCCGATCCTTGTATCGTCTTTACCGTCATTAGATTATACTTGGACCAATGGTATCCTTTATCACATCAGCCCCGTGGCTTCTGCCTCCGGACCATTGGTATCCTTTCTTTCTAGTGACCTCCACGCGAATAAGCTTCGTTCGATGGAAAGTAGCTTCGCTGTTTCGGAGCGGTGCATTCTCTAGCTTCATTGTTCGGAGCGGTGCGTTCTCTAGCTTCGTCCGGTAGGGAGTAGCTTTGCAATTCGGAGCGGTGCGTTCTCTAGCTTCGTTCGGTAGAGATTAGCTTCGCTATTCGGAGCGGTGCGTTCTCTAGCTTCGGTAGAGAGTATCTTCGCTGCACGGAGCGATGCATTCTCTAGCTTCATTGTTCGGAGCGGTGCGTTCTCTTGCTTCGTTCGGTAGAGAGTAGCTTCGCTATTCGGAGCGGTGCGTTCTCTAGCTGCGGTAGAGAGTAGCTTCGCTGCTTGGAGCGATGCAATCTCTAGCTTCGTTGTTCGGAGCGGTATGTTCTCTAGCTTCGTCTGGTGGAGAGTAGCTTCGCTATTCGGAGCGGTGCATTCTCTAGCTTTGTGTTGCATATATACATCAGGATCGTGTATGAGATCTTGTATGAGATCATGACTTGTATGAGAACCTGAGCCGATACTTCCTTAATAATTCCTCCCACTGCCAGGTATTCAAGAAACCTTTCCCTGCTTCCATATTCACCTCCCCCATCAACACGAATTTGGCACACCTTTGCTTTCGAATGCAGATTTTCGACCTTGGCAACATATTCCTTGAATTTCTCAGGGGCCTTGGATTTGGTCTTCATAAAGTAGACTTTGGTGTATCTTGAATAGTCATCGGTAAACATAATGATGAATCGGAATCCTCGCATTATCAGGGTCGGCATCGGCCCAATCACATCGGAGTGAATCAGTTCGAGAAGTCGTGTTTTAAGCTTGTCTTCGGCTTTCAAGGGTTGAAAAGGCTTCCGGAACATTTTGCCCATAATTCAGGCCTCACAGGTACAGCTCGATTGGCTCCTGGCATGCAGTTCGATGCCCTTGACTAGATTCGGGAGTCGCTTGACGGCGGGTAGCGAGAGGTGGCCGAGCCGAGTATGCCATGTGAGGATGTCTTTGTCGTCAACAGACTGCCGAATGATCGAGTAGGTCTCGGTAACTTCTGGAGGCGTGGCTTCAATTAGTGCTATAGTAGACTCTAATGGCTTCGGCAATGACTGTGAATGAGCATGAAGAGATTGTTGACTAATGGTGCATGATAGACGACTATCAAACCAATAGTAGCCAGTGCTCCTTCAACGCTGAAGTCGACATTTACTCCTTTTCGCATGAGTTGAATGACGCTGAGTAGATTGTTCGTGTCGCACGCCGGTACGTATAGAACGTTCTGTAAAGTAACTTTTGCTGGCTTTGCATTCGGCCTATCGGCATAAAACGTAATAGTACCAGTCCCTTCGGCATCAACAAGGGTGTCATTTGCCTTTTTAACTTGGTGCTCCCCCTTTGACATTGGTTCAAACGACTCAAAGAGATGTCGATTTCCAGTTACATGGTTCGTGGCTCCGGTATCTTGGATCCAATAGTCAGAGGGCCGACTCGTCGACGCGACATCTACTGTAATCACTGAGAATAGAAAGGATTCGGAGTCGGGAGTCGATTTGTTTGAGGCTAGGTTCGCACCATCTTTCTTTGAATTCTTCTCAGTGTTCGAGGTCCACTTCTGCCTATTTCTGCACTCAGACCTGATATGGCCTTTTCTTCCGCAGCCAAAACATATGCGCGTTTCTTGTTGGCCATTAGCATAGGTCGGAGTTCCCTTTCTACCCCTGCCCTTTTTTGAAACGAATAGGGCTGCATCAGGGGCAAGCCCTATGGCTCGTCGAAGGCTGGCCTCAAATGATAGTAAGTGGCTAGTGATATCGGCCACAGTACTCATTTCCCCAGTAAGCATCAGGGATGATGCGTTGGTCCTCCATTCATCTGTATTCGGTAGATTCGCTAAGAGGTAGAACCTTCCCCACTTGTTCTCGACCTTCATGCCGCATATTGCAAGGTCGTTGATGATCTTCTCCTGGGCCGTGATCCATTCAGTGACTGATGGGTATGATTCGAGTTTGCATGTCGTCAACTTCGCCATTTCATATTCTCCATCCAGTTTGATGATTTCTTCGAAGTCTGACTTTATTCTGTCCCATAGCACTTTGGGATCGACAAACTTTTCGTCCGTATATCGGCTCCGTACTGATGGTTCTAGCATTCCGCTAATGGTATCGGTGGCCTTCTCATGGTTGTTACAGTACGCCCGCCAATCTCGAAGGAAGTGATCGAATCGTGTGAGATATGCTGAGTCCTTTGATTCGGGCTTACACTTAAACTTAATATCGACTGTGTCTGCAGCCTCGGAGGCGGACTCGGTTGCCTCCGGAGGAGTCGGTGGTCGAGGGACGATCTTGGAGCCATCTACAACTGGCCAAACGTTGAGATGCTTTAGGAGATCCTTTGCTTCAATGGCCCAGGTACGGTAGTTGTGCTCACTGAGCTTTGTGACGGAGGTCGAGGTCGACGTGACTCGTAGTCGACGTGTACGTGTGCTTGTGTTCGGTGCTCAAGGCTTTCGGGTGCTCGAGGTCGATACTCGAGGCTTTCGATGCTCGAAGTCGGTACTTGAGGCTTTCTGTCGATCGATTCACACTCTATTCTCCGGTCGCTTTCTGGACTCAATAGAGGTCGACCAGAAGCTGCACTGTAATCCACACGGAGTAGTCTGCACGCTTTGGAGGGCTCGAGGTCTATACTCGAGGCTTTCGGAGGTAGGGCGCTGGTTCTTGAAACGATTCACACTCTATAAAATTAATTGATGTTGATTCAACGTAAAGAAGCGCCGGGCTCATAACCTGTTGAGAGCAATTGTGTATCAAAAGAGAGATTGAATTGTCTAACGTACAAAATCTGAGAGAAAGAAAATCAAGAGCATTATATACTCAAAGGAAACCGTGAAATCCTGAACCTCGGTGTTGACGGTAATTTGACTAGACGTCATTAACTCAAGGTTTAGCCCTGTGGCTCTCAATGCCAGAACCTGCCAGAACCTTCTCTCGATCTTAAGGTTCCCATAGTCGGCGAAAGGCTGCTTGGTGTCGGCGAAAGCTGCTTGGTAAAAGTTTGTTTTAGATCATATATATACACGCACTTTGGACCTGTATCTAGAAAATCAATCCAGCGATCAGGACTCAACAGTCCTTCCTTTTCTTGGTTTCAACACTCGGCTGAAGGTCATACATTACCAATCACCAGTGGCGGTGCAGGTGGCGAGTGACTCATCATGTATGAGTCTACTCAGCGACTTAGCAATCACTCTCTACTCCATTCTAGCAGCTTCGCTAGCCATCTAGAAACTCGTAGGCCTCTCGGGCTAAATCTTTAGTCAACAGCCACTGCGATTCCTGCAGTGCTGTCTGCGCTTCCACCATGCTTGCCATTGTTGCGATCTTTCAGTGTAACTGTGCTAGCTTACGGGCTTGCTGCTGAACTTTTCGCTCCATGCGGCTCCTCCAATCTCCACGACCCAAAGCGGCCGCTGGCGTCTCTCCCCTCCTCCTCTTCCCGTTCTCGTTTCTCTGCATTGGCTCAAGTATAGCTGTGCTGGCAGTATCCGCGGAGATGGGGGTCATTGCATTCACCGTTGCTATTGCCACAGATGTGTCACACGATACTTCTGCAACTTCTCCCATGTCCATGTCGCTCCTATCGCTCGCTCTAACTTCGGTCGTCATTCCGTTGAGGTAATCTCTGTCTGGGGTAGCCATCGTCGCTTGCTCGTTGGTTGTCGCGTCGCGTCCGTTTACACGTGCGCACACTGTTGTTGAAGTGCCTAGCCTCCTCTGGGGGTCCAGAGGCGCTGAGAGTGTCGTTCTGGGGTCAATTCGAGGTTAAAATTTGATTGCCGGTGTCTGCTAGTCGATTGCTGTCGTTGTTTTTGACTTAATTCGCTGTTTTTGTTTTTGCCAAGCATTTTGGTTGGTCCATTGCTTGTATTTAAGTTCTTGCTACGTGTCATTTAGACTTAGACAGTCAAGAGAGAAGGTTCGGTACAACAAGTTGGAATATTTCAATCAGGAATGGGGTGACCGTCCAAGTGGTTTGAGAATTGTTCAAAGGAAAGTCGAACAATTATGGAAGACACAGCACAAGGATCGAAAGTACTCACTTGAAGCCACCTTTGAGTCTAGCCAAATACCCTCTGCCAAATCACCAGAGTGTGAGTTCAGTTTCTTGCAGTGGTCAGCAGATTCCAGTTCAGTAAAGTGGAGAAGAATAGATGGGGATTAGCTGGACTGTTACTTATCTCAGCCAGTTGAGACTATTCCAGATCAAGAATACCTCGACTGGTGGACAGCCCATCAAGCAGAGTTTCCGAACCTATCTGTGATGGCTTTTGAGGCTGCAGCAATTGCAGCGATGTCTGCTGAGGCAGAGCGAGTATTTAGTAGGTAAGTCAGGCTCCATTGGACAGAAATATATAATAGCCAGTTGCAGCAGCTGACCTGTACCTGTAACAGTACTGGTCAACAACTTTTAGATAGAAGAAGGAAGCTTGGTGATAATATTGTTGAAGTGCAGGAATTTCTCAAATCACTGATGAGGAGTGGGCTACTGTATTTTGAACGAGCGGGGACAGTTCTAAGAATGTCAGAGGCTGCAGCAAGCTCAGACAAGCGGAGGAGTGGTGCGATACAAGTGGAGGTGGAATAGTTATGACCTTGTATATGAAATACATGTTTATCTATACTCTTGCTTCATCAGTTGTAATTCGCCTGCTGCGAGGCTGCTCAGGCCTTTCAAAGGCTGCCCTAAACCGCCCAGTCCAGCTGGGTGGCAAAGCTGCTCAGATAGCGTAGTTTCAGAGCGGCCACGAACTGGACCGGGCCATTGAGATCACTGGATAAGGGTTGCGGATTGTCTCGGTCCATGGGTATGGAGTGAAGATATACGGAGATGTAGTAAATACAGGTCGTGGTGGTCATCACGGAAGTCGATATGGAAGTCTTCTTGCAGTTGCACCGCATATTGGGTGGTTATTCTGGTTTGAAGAGGCAAATTGAAATTTTAGGAAGATCTTCATTTTAGAGGAGCAGCATGGTTGTTTAAGAGAATGATTGTTTTGGAGGAGCGGTATGGTACGGTTTAATGTGTTGTACCGCACCTTCTTCCTTGGCTGAACTGAACGGTTGATTGTCTAAGTCAAAGATGACACGTAGCCTACATGCAGCCATCCGTAACCCAAGACACGTGATGATGTACTCAAAGAACCGCTCCAAGATATTATAATGGAGGAGCTGTGGGTACGGCTTGGTTTATGTTCTAGTCAGTTCACGGAGGATGTCAGTCCGTGGTGTGACTAGTCAACCCGCGGAGTAACTAGGCTCCGTTGTTGTTGTTGTTGTTTATTCATACTGTATTCACTCTAGCTAGAGTATGACAGAACCCTTATCACCTCCGCCTCCGGGCGAGCCGGTTAGATGGCGGAGCTCCCACCTACTACCCTTCATCCCCGTTGACAAAAGAAAAGTAGAGTAAATGACTGACCACCTCTATCAAAAATTCCATGACAAAAGAAAAGCAAACGATAGACACCACCGATCTCCATGCTCCATGCCTCACATTGGCGGGAACTTCCCAACGTCCGTGGCCGCCAGGAAGTCCATCACCGCCTTGTCACATATCTCCATGGAAAACAGCTCAGATATCTGTACCTGCCGACACCTGCCGGCTTTCCAGCCCGTTGCCTCCCCACCTTCTTCCAGATCTCCTGCTGCTGGTGTTTCCAACGGCCGCAGTGACGGAAGAGATGCTCCTGCATCTGGGCCGCCGTCCCTCCGCACCACCAGCACTTGTCGTCCTCCCGGTGTCCGAACCGTTTGAGATAAGCTCCAGTAGGTGCATGTCCGCATTTCAGTCGGTAGAATCGAGTTGCCAATGACTTTGCACTTGCCATTGGGATGGGTCTCTTACTGCCTGCCTTGCCCTTCAGTCTATAGCCGAAGTGCTTACTGCATTTGTCGGCCTCCCACCGCGCCTTGGCTGCTGATCTTCCCTCGGAGATCCGCCTAGCTCTATTCGAAGCCGAGGTGTATGGCCGCTCTATTGCCATGCTTCCATTCGCATCTCGGGCTAAGTTCGCCTGGCGGTCTGTTTCTTCGTTCCTGGCAATGCCAGAGTGCCCAGGGACCCAATGAATCTCCGTTGCGATGCCATGGGCGAGGAGGGCCTGCGCTCTTCGATTGATCCGTCTCGCTAATCGCTGTCCAGGGCCCGGCTCCAGATGTGCCGTGCGTCGAATGGCGGCTTGTGAGTCGCTAAAGATTGCCACCGTCTTTAGTCCATGCTTTTGCAGTGGTTCTCTCTTCTTGATCGTATCACCGAGCGCGAGTCCGATCGCCAACTAGGCTCCGTGAACTGACCAGTCACTTCATGGAGCCATGGCGGCACTGATAAAAATAACAAAAGCTCGGTTCAATTAAGTCTGCGAGTATTTGTCCAATCACCAAGAGATGTATATATGTAACATGCAAAATACATCGCTCTTTCAACTCCCGGTCTTTGATTTATAATATCTTTAAAATTGATAGAGCAGCTTTAAAAACACCAAAAAAAATGCCGAAAATCGATGTTTTTCTACAACCATTCTATCAATATTAGAGATATGGTAAATTGGAGACCAGGAATGGCAAGAGCAATGCATTATGAATATTTCATGTACACATAACTTTGTGATCAGAGTAATTGTTAATGTTGGTTGAGCATAATTAGTAATGGTCAGTTCACGGATCCGTGATCTGACTGGTTCGTTCACGGAATGTGGGCATGAATTGACCGGTTACTCCGAGGACTGACATTCTCCGTGAACTGACTAGAACAGTTTATTTGGAGAAGCTTGTGCGAAGACGTGATTTTATGTCTTTTCCTGGAGGAGTGTTGGAGTGGTTTGATCCGATTCTGAGACGTGTCAACGATTGATACGATAGACGTCCCGCCAAATGATTGGAAAGACTTCCGGTGAACTGTAAAAATGGTAAGCATGGAAAGGGTTGCCAGATTGGGCTAGTATGCATACCTTTCCTATGCTACAGCTCCCTGCATTGGTCCAGATCATAGATGTGTGTCTTACGCTGCAATTAACTCAGATTGCCACAGTTATTTTTAGCAAACTATTTTTATAATTGGTATGGACTTTAGCGGCGGGAATTGGTGTGGGAAGCCAAACAAGAAATGGCCACAAAATCTCCGTTATGTGGCCCATGCTACCATGTATCAATTTTTTTCCACTTCTATGAATTCCCCCCACGTTCAACATCAACAGATCGCAAATAAACGAACATCAACACCACTATGTGATTGAAACCAATGCCGCTCTGAATGTCAGATAGGCTATATGTAGTCGGACAAGCTCGCGAATACAACCAAAACTGAGGCACGAGAGATACTGAATCGCCGTTACAAAGTGACTTTATAATTACATAAATAATTTTGTTGTGGACTTGAATTGTAGTGTTTTCCTACTCTGTTAGCCAGATTTTTTTCGCTAGCGACTTGCGCCAGCAAAATCACAAAGCTTGTGTTTTTCAACACCAATGAAATGGGTACAGAGTGTGCAGGGTGGGGCGGTCGAAATATTTGGTTATGAGGCTGTAGGGGCTTATCATCGCCCCCCGAACAGCTATTAATTTGCAAAATAAATTGAAACACTTTTAGTTAGCCTTTTCAAGCTGAACACTTCGTTAGCTCGATCGTGCACATCTGCATGCAGCTGAGCCTGATAGTGCAGCAGATGCGTATAGTCGCATGGCCAGAGATTTTTACATCCGATTGGTGATTTGAGTGAACATCCCCTTCTATACTCTAATCAATTAAACAAATTCTACCACTTACTGGTTTATATCCACCAAGTCGCTGCTTCATTATTATAGGTGATCCATCTTTGTAAATCATTCACTGCAAACGAAGCGGCTGATTGGGAGATGCTAATGTATGCGTATGTTGTGCGACCCAAAGATATCGAGAACATCGCTTCGCCTTAGTTACATATTACTGCCTGCTGTGTCTGTAGTGCTTACATATATAAGTACTGCTAGGTACCACTTTCAGCGTGCAGCCTTCTAATCCCCCGCGATCATGACTTTATCATCACTACTCCTTGGTGTCTTGGTGCTTCTATGCTGCGCAATTTTGGCCCTACAGATATGGATCATCTCAGAATGCACCTGCAAACACCAAGTACATTCTGATGCTATGCCGGAGATTTCGCCTCCACCCTCTCAGCAAGGCTCAAACTGCCACACAGACCAGAGCTCTCACCCCACCCGCGCTGTTTCAAGCCCAGGCCCAAAGTGTTTTCGGGTCACAAATATTCCACCAGAATGGAGTAAAGATGACCTACTCAAGTCGCTACGAGAAATTCAACCGTCGCTTGACCACTTTGATGGCCCCGTATCACTCTATCCGGCATGTTTTGATGCCACCAGCCAAACTGCACTGCTGAACCTTAAAACGTATCCGGAACTCTTCCATAACATCGGACCGGATGATACTAAGCACTTGAAGATACGAGGCCAAAGCTTGGACAAATCTGTGGTACTTTCGGTGGACTCCCACTTCTATGACTTGACTCCTCTCAACAAACCGGAAGGCGAAATAGTTGCAGAGTTAGTATACTCTTTCGCGATGTGATCCTGGCTGGATATTTATTGACGTCTTTTAACTTAATCATAGTGTCATTGCGGTTACCGGACTTGCTGGACATGCATTTGGCTCTTGGAGGGATCGCGGGAGTCGTGAGATGTGGCTTCAGGACTTTCTTCCCCAAGATTTCAATAACATCCGAATCATGTTCTATGGCTACAACTCCAGCCTTGGCAGCGATTCAAACAACGGATTATTGGATTTCCGAAGGCACTTGATTCAGCAATTGGAAAATGCCAGAAGTTCGGATGAGGTATATGAACCACCACTTGAAGACCCTAGAAAGCTGAGTACTAATATACCGAAGGCAAAAAACCGACACATCATATTGGTTGCACACAGCCTCGGTGGCATTTTGATATTACAGGTCTGATTGAAATCTGTTGCTGCCTTGGAGGACGATCACTAAATCGTCTTAGACATTAATTCAGTCAAAGAGTAGGCTGGTTTACAAACCAATTTTGGATTCAACACGTGCGATATTCTTCTTTGGAACCCCTCATCAGGGCCTTCGGACTACAGAACTAGAGGCCATGGTCGAAGATCTATCAGGTGGAGTTGAAACCTCAAGATTGAAGCTGCTCATGCAACTACGGGAAAACTCGGAATTCTTGGAAACTCAGAGGGATGCTTTGGCCGATATCTGGCCTGGACGCAAAATCATCAGCTTTTACGAGGTTGAAAAAACGCGTGTTGTGCAGAAGGTGGGATAAAAAGATCATCTCCCTGTGGCGTTTCGCTAATCGTGATTAGTTGACTGAACAAACGTATCAACGCAGCGGAGAATTGGTGGAGATGGTCAAGAAGGTTTCTGCACAGTTGTATATTCCAGGCGAATATCGTCTTCCTGTTGAACGAAACCATAATGAGCTGGTTAAATTTCCTACAAGGGGGGATTCTACATACCAATCAGTGGTTAACCATATGAGACAGTGTTTAGAGGAAATTTCCAGAAAGAGCCGTATGTACTTTATTCGCTTCCATTACTTGCTGTATGTGCTCTAAGTCAATTTTAGAGCCATCCGAATCCCAAAAAAAGCTCATAGAGGCACTCAATGCACCAAAGGTTGACGCTTTTATACGGAATGTTGAGAATGCAGCAAACGGGACTTTTACATGGTTCTTGGAGGAACAAACATTCCGCTCCTGGTCTACCGCCAAAGAGCCATCGTCCTTGTTGATCATAGGGGCTCCCGGTCAAGGAAAGACAGTCCTTTCAAAGTTTTTGCTTCAGCACATGAAAAAGAAAAAACTGAAAAATGTCATGATCATCTACTTTTTCTGTTCTGATCGGGATGATAGTTTTAAAACAGTTAATTCGCTTCTACGGTCTCTCATCACACAATTGCTTTGTGGTTCTGCTCAGATTCGGAAAATTTTAAAGCTATACGAAAAGGATCTGGCCAAATCCATGGACTCTAACGATGCCCTATGGGAGATGTTTCAAGCTTCGATCAAAAAATCCCGTCACAAGGCAGTGTACTGTCTCATCGACGGTTTGGATGAACTTGAGAAGCACTCCGACGGAAAAGAACGGACAAAGTTGCTCCTTGGATTCAAGGAACTGTTTGCTGCACAGACTGACCCAATAAGGCCTCAATGTTCAGCGTTGAAGTTTCTAGGGACCAGTCGACAGATTCCTGAGATTGTCAACAAACTACAGGGATTAACGCGCTTTGATCTTAAGGCAAAGCCAGAAGATCTTAAAATTTTTGTGGACCAGAGAATTTTAGACCTGACGGAGAGCTTCGGGAATGACCTTCGAGAGCAGGCGGCAGGACTGCTCTTGGATGAGGTTTTTGTGAACCAGAGAATTTTAGACCTGACGGAGAGCTTCGGGAATGACCTTCGAGAGCAGGCGGCAAGACTGCTCTTGGATGAGGCGAAGGGAACGTTCTTCCTGTGGGTATCGATTGTTGTTACGAGATTGGAAAATATTGATTTTCCAACGGTTGCCGGTCTTAAAAAAACCATCGAGGAAAGCTCTACAGACCTCGATACCTGATACGATGACATATTTCGCCAAATCAACCGGCGCTCTGAGTTTGCGCAAAGGTTAGTTGTGTGGGTTGTTCATGGTCAACGGCCTTTGACCTTGAGGGAGCTCGAAGCTGCGCTTGCTACTCAAATGGGCTCCAAAAATGAGGATTCTACGAAGGACCACAAAACTGATCTTACACCTAAGTCATTAGCAAGCATCCTTGGAGTCATTCTGGAAACCACAGCGGAGGGGTTCGTTCATCTAATTCACCAGTCGGCAAAAGACTTCATCATTGACAGGAACCTTTTTGTCAATTCTTCGTTTGGCGCTAACATCGACCCCAATATCTATATTGCAAAAGTTTGTATGACGTATCTGAATTTCGACGACTTCAAGCTGGGTCACATCAATTACATACCGGAAATTGAAGCACTCAAACGCAGCCACCCTCTCCTCGACTATGCAGCTCGACACTGGTACTCTCATATCCGGGACCAATATGAGGTGGAACATTGTTTTGACCTCCTCCTCCAGATAATAACACCGCCGTCAACTCTCCGTTTCTGGAGCACGGTGGCCAGTATCAGGCCAAGAGATGGGAACACCAGAGATCATCCATTGGTTGTAGCAACGAATGCTGATATCGAATGGTTGGCTTCATACCTTTTGAGTTCAGAAAACAAGAATATAGAAGTAGCCAAGAACGAATTAGAGTATGCGATGATCTTTGGCTCGGATTCCATTGCGACGGCCGTGGCAAAGAGTGGTAAGCTCAGTGGTGGGGAGCTAGTGAAATTCACCGTCAGTAACAGGAATGTCGGAAAGGAGTTCGTTGAAGAAGGTTTGCCGAGTGGGATCACGGTAACTGAGTCTATGGTCACTGAGGCACTGACAAACTGGATGAAGGGAAGCGAGCAGTTGGAAGCGCTGGCAGCTAGACACGATGTAGAGTTCACCCCAGAGGCAGTGTGGGCGGTCGCCATATTCGCAAGCGAAAATATCATGGAATCATTATTGCGAACCCATCCTAGTGTGGAGGTGACACAAGAAGTGATTAAAGCAGCCTCGGCGAACCAAAGGCACGGGGGTGGAATGATGAAGGTGCTGCTGGATGTATGCAAGGTTTTCCAATTAGACGCTGAAATAATAACGGCAACATCATTGAACGGTCAGGGTCGAATGGAGGTTATGGGGGTATGTTTGGATAATGAGGAAGTTACGATGGACGAAGAGGCAGTAGCATTGACGATACGAAACTTTTCCACCGAAGTAGTGCAAATACTACTGAAAAGAAAAACATCGTCGTAACCGAGAAAATGCTGACTGCGGCATCGGAGAACTCGGTGTACAGTAAGGAGGTGATGAAGCTGCTGTTAATCAATCCCGACATCCAGATCACTGAGAAAGCTGTGGCAACAATTGCGCAGAAATTCGATATTGAAATCATGAATCTGCTGCGGTCAACCCACCCCGATATCCAGATCACCGAATCCATTGTGACGGCGGCGGCAGGGAATAGGGGAAGTGGTAAAGAGGTGATGGAGCTGCTGCGGTCAACCCACCCCGACATCCAGATCACTGAATCCATTGTGACAGCGGCGGCGGGGAATTGGGAAGGTGGCAAGGAGGTAATGGAGCTGCTACTGTCAACCCATCCCGACATCCAGATCACCGAATCCATTGTGACGGCGGCGGCGGGGAATAGGGGAAGTGGTAAGGAGGTGATGGAGCTGCTGCGGTTAACCCACCCCGACATCCAGATCACCGAACCCATTGTGACGGCGGCGGCGGGGAATAGGCGAAGTGGCAATGAGGTGATGAAGCTACTGCTGTTAACTCACCCCGACATCCAGATCACTGAACCCATTGTGACGGCGGCGGCGGGGAATAGGGGAAATCGTAGGGAGATGATGGAGCTGCTGCTGTCAACCCACCCCGACATCCAAATCACCGAGAAAGCTGTGGCAGCAATTGCGGAGAAATTCGATATTAGAATCATGCATCTGCTGCTGTCAACCCACCCCGACATCCAGATCACCGAACCCATTGTGATGGCGGCGGCCGGGAATTGGGGAAAAGGCAGGGAGGTGATGGAGCTGCTGCTGTCAACCCACCCTGACATCCAGATCACTGAACCTATTGTAACGGCGGCGGCGGGGAATAGGGGAAGTGGCAAGGAGGTGATGGAGCTGCTGCTGTCAATCCACCCCGACATCCAGATCACCGAACCCACTGCGACGGCGGCGGCGCGGAATGTGCAAAGTGGCGAAGAGTTGATAGAGCTGCTGCGGTCAACCCACACCGACATCCAGATCACCGAACCATTGTGACGGCGGCGGTGGGGAATTGGGGAAGTGGCAAGGAAGTGATGGATGTTCTAGTCCAGTCACGGAGGATGTCCCTCCGCGGAGAGACCGGTCCATTCACGGAGTCCCACCCTCTGTGACTGGACTGGTTCTTTCGCGGAGTGTACCCCTGCACCCAATGATTCCACCAGTCCGGACGATCCCAGTCTGGGGTAGGACTCAGTACGGTCCGGTCCATTGGAACGATCAGACTGAACTAAGCCCCAGATTGGCAATCTTGGACTGGACGGGCTTGGTCTAGACCGGTCCACTGGAACTTGCAATCCCCGGATAGTTTCCACATCATTTCCTTGCCAAGAACCACTGAAAAAATGGGGTTATTCCCACTTTCTATTACCATGTGACACAGACTATACCTGAACCGTTTCCCTGGGAAATATTTTAATGAAAATACCTTGGAATTCAGATCAAAGAATGCAATTTTCCCTCCGATAACCACAAAAATACGCCTAACCCTTATTACACCTCTGGACTGGTCCAGGCCAAGCCCGTCCAGTCTGCCAGAATTTGGGACTGGTCTGATCCCGGTCCAAAAATTTCTCGCACTGGACCGGGATCGGACTGGACGATCCCGGTCCGGACTGGTCTGTTGCCGGACGGGTGGAATCATTGCCTGCACCCCACCTGTGTGACTGAACTGGTCCATTTGCAGAGCATAATAACAAAGTGCTAATTACACTCCATGTCATGGTGCAACTACAATTACACTGTGCTCCATATCCTGACTTGAAACCGGGTCTTCCTTGTTGCCTTCTTCCTCTACATTGGCCTCTTCCTCCTCCTCCACCTCCTCGTACATGTTGAAAAAATGAAGTGGAGACGAAGTCTATTAATCTGTTTACAGGGAAAATCTATGCCTTTATATACCATGAGAATCCGGAGGCTCAGCAGAGATCCCGAGTACCGAGGTTGTAGCTGTTAAACTTATGGTTCTAAAGTTGTCCAATTGTCTATATACGTGGAGAATGTCTTCTCTTATATATCATTGAAAGTACGGTGTCATGATGTCAGGCCGAGGCAGGCATGCCATGATGCCGAGGCGTGGACGTCATGATGCCCTACGCCTCCACGATGTCATGAGCACAATCATCAGAACTGGACGCATGGCGTCACCGTCATAGATGAAGATGCCCGCATGGCCGCATCGTCATGACTAGATGACGTGAGCCAAGTAGTATATAGTAATTCTACCCCCTCTTGCTGCACTCCATGCAGGAAGAACAAAAACAAAAACTAAACAAAATACATGTGCGTACAAGTGAATCTCATTGTAGCCTCCTTAAAACCCTGCGAATTTGATCAAGGAAAGAGTACCACAGTAGCCTGAGGATGGCCATCCATAAATCAAAGAAATCTATCGCTTCCAACCTTCAATCGATCTCAAAATGATCTCCTCCATTCATTGAATCATAAATCCACTATAATCGTGGATTTGTCGACTACCATAATCCCATTGCATTAGTATACTTTTGGTGTTTCTCTTTGGCCTGAGCTTTGGTGAAGATGTCTGCTAACTTATGAAGATAAGATCTCAGCCCAGCGAGCTGTCCGTCGGGAGAGCATTGTTGACATCTGAAAGTACAGGAGGTTCTTGTGATCCCACTCCACTAAGACCTTGTGCCTGGCGCCTTCGAGGAAATGTCGCCACTGTTTTATTGTCTCCACAATGGCCAAGAGTTCGCGATAGTATGTGACGTAGTTCTGCTCGGCTGAAGAGCACTTGCGGGAGTAGAAATTAACTAGGCAGAGGATACCGAAACTGTCAAACTGATTGAGAATGCCGTCAATCGCAAGGCCGCTAGCGTCAGTCTGGAGAATGATTGGCCTGGCCGGGTCGAAGTGCTGCGGATTCGGTGCATCAGTGAAGGCCTTTTTGATTTTCCAGAACGCCATTTCGGCTTCTCTCGTCCATTCCCATTTGGGATTGACTATCTTCTTGAGTAAGTCTAAGATGGGAGTGGTAACCTTTCCATACTTCCGAATAAACCTGCGGTAGAAGTTTGTGAATCTGAGAAGTACTTGGACATCTTGAATCAACTTGGGAGTCAGACAATCCTCAATCATCGCGATGTGATCCATCTCCATGCCGACGCCATCAGAAGCGATGACGAATCACCAGAAGCTGACCTCAGAGACTCCGAATTGATACATTTCTGCTTTGCGATAGTGACCGAACTCTTGTTGTTGACTAGGGATTTGGCCCGGTGGCTTTCTTAGTCTTCGATGCTGGTGGGCTCGGGCATGATGCCGGTGGCTTGCCGCCCCCATTGGCCTCGCCTGCCCCCACCAGCCTCGCCTGCCCCCACCAGCCTCGCCTGCCCCCACCAGCCTCGCCTGCCCCCACCAGCCTCGCCTGTCCCCATCGACCTCGCCTGCCCCCATCGACCTCGCGTACCTCTACGCTGAGGAGGAGGGCTCGGCATTGATACTCGGCTTCGGCTTTGGCAGTCGGCATGGAGTTTTCCTTCTCTATCTTTCATATATAAGTCTACTGTTTTTCCTTCTCTTGTATCGGTAGACAATTCAGACAATTCATTCTCTTCTTCTTCTCTTCTCCATTACTCTCTCGTCTCAACACTTGTAGTCATTGCAACACCTTCCGAATGTGCTCACAATTCCTGGTCTCATTCCCCCAGTAGATGAGGATGTCATCAAGGTAACATAAGGTAAAGTCGTCAATGTGTGGTCATGGGCAATCGTCGATATAAACCTGGAATGTCGCCTGTGCGTTTGTTAAGCTGAATGGCATGACCCTGTACTCAAATTGACCGTATCAGGTTTTGAATACCATCTAGTACTCGTTGCCTTCTCTAATTCGGATGAGGTTGTAGACTCCACGGAGGTCTTATTGGAAATCCGCTCAACCCCGGGCCCGAGTCCGCCCGATGGCGGAGCGGCTAATGTGGCCTTGTCATTCTGTATATAGAGAGACCGCTAGAGTAGAGAGAACGATATCGCTTTTAGACCTACTCACAGCACCCGCTACTATTTCCAACAGGTTATGAGCCCGGACAGCGCAAGCTGTGAGTTAGTCTAAGACTTTCACCACCGTCGATGAAGTCACTCCTCCCAGTGGACTTCCGGTTTATTTCTAAGGTCAACAACAGACCTTTCGTTCTGAGCTTCCCACCGGGGAATGCTATTCATCTATGAAGTCACTCTTCATCCCAGAGTACTTCCGGTTTAGCTTCCGAGGTCCACCCCAGACCTCCCGTACATGAAGTTTCTTCTCCAAGAACTTCCGGTTTATGTTCTAAGGTCCACACTAGACCTTTCGAGAGTCCGCTAGCCATCATAGCGTCCGCCACCTTCCGCTACCAATTTCCGATATATTTTCATTTACTCTCTTCCGGTACATTTTATGAGGCCTGTCCTTGCCTCCGGTTGATTTTCTAAGTATATGCGCCCTTCTGAGCTTCCGACACCAGTGAAGCATCCGCCCTGACGCCTCCATTCCGAATATCCCTGCTACTCTGATTCCGAAGTTCCTGCGGCATTTCTGTTCTCTTCTCCGAACTTCTAGTGTCTATTTGTTTATCTAGCGCGGGTGGTAGCCGCCGCGACTAGGAGGTGCAATATATCAACCCCGGCCCAACTACACCACATACGGTGATACGGCGGCCTCCGACCGGGTGCAGCCGCGTCAAATTACCTCACGAAGAAAATTTCTTCTTGCTCGCCACCACGTTGGCCCGAAGTGCCAATGCTTGGTACACTGTTAGTTAACACACAGTTAAACACTTTGACCAGAGGATACCGTATATAAGGACCGCCTGCCACCTCGATCTCTGGTATCATACATCCAACTCATCTTCGCACATTCCCATTCCACACACTGCCTCTTGCATTCTTCTTTGCTCCCATCCCTTCCTCGCTTCTTCTATCTCCTCTTCGCTTTTAGTATCATATTCCTCTATCACATCTTGCTTAAGATGACTTCTGATCTCTCTGCTCTCGCTTCAATTGGCTTCATCAAGCCCCGCAGCTCCCATTCGGATTTTCGAAATTGGCTACTCGCTGCCACCGACATCTTCGCTGAGAAGGATTGGCTTGCCCTGATTGATGGTCAGGAACCTCGACCTTCCGCCACCACTGAATCAGAATCTGCCACTGCTTCCTCCAGCTCCTCCCCCGTCGACTCCAAGCTGGTAGACAGCCAGCAGGCCTAGGATACGAAAGCCACCAAGGTCCGTGGACTACAAGGACGAATGCTTGATGCCCATCACAGAGAGATGTACTCGACTGAGCGTGATCCAGCGACTGTGTGGAAGATGCTCAAAGAGCGGTACCAGGGGAAGGATAAGCAACGACTTTGGTTCCTCAGGAGTGAGCTGTCTAAGGTACAGTATCAGGGGGAGGATATGTCGGATTTTATCTCGAAATTGCAGAAGCTCCTCAACCAGCTTCTCAGTGCCGGGTGCACAGCCTATGAGGACGATGATAAGATCTCCCTCTTGCTCAACACTCTACCCATGGAGTACCACCCTTTCAGAACTAGCATCACCAATGCTGAGTCTCTGACCTTCGAAGAGGTATCATCCAGGCTAATTCTGGAACATGAGAAGCTTGCTGGGGGAAGGCAGCTTCCAGGAGAGGAGGAGTTGCTTTCTATGCGGAGAATGGGAAGCCTTCGAAGGTGGCACACAATCAGCGGCGTGGGAACCGCTCCAAGGACGCTTGCAGCTACTGCCACTTCAAGTGACACTGGGCGAAGGACTGCAAGAGGAGGATTGCCAGGGAGGATCGGAGGGGCCAGGGGTCTGCCAATGCGAGGCAGGCTGTTGCTTGGATGGCCCAGGTCAATGCACAGGAAAATGCATACTCTCCTCCCACTCTGGATCGATGGATTGTTGATAGCGGAGCCTCACACCATATGACCTCCCAGCAGGGTTACTTCATCACCTACTATCCTGACTCGACAACAGTTACTCTGGCGAATAACAGCATTGTGAAGACTGCTGGTAGGGGAGATGTGGTGCTGCTCCTACCCTCTGGAGACATTACACTCAAAGATGTGCTCCATATTCCGTCACTTGGATTCAGCTCGCTTCTCTCTCTTCGCTTGATCCACCAGTCAGGGTGTCAGATTGTATTCAACCAGCCAGGTTCAGGACCACCTAATGGAGATTTCGAGGGAGCTGATCATGTCATGCACATTTTGAATGGTCATGATATCATAGCAACTGCGACACTGATTGGACACTCATATGTGCTTCACACCAAGAGGAATCCGGTTGTCCATGCTGCTCTTGCCACAGCCTTGGTGCCGATCAGATTATCTCCCATCCAGCATCCCTTGAGGAAATCTGCTGATTTGCTGCTCCAATGGCATCTCCGCCTTGGGCATATTGGATTCGAAGGAATCAAACAGCTGGCCAAGGACCCAGCCTCTGGTATTAAATTAACCTCCACAGCTATCGAGGCATGTGCTGCATGTCTGCAGGGGAAGCAGACCGACATCCATCATCCAAGCCTGCCCAACAGGCCTCGAATACTCTCGACAGGGTCCACTCTGATCTCTGTGGACCAATGACTCCTCAATCTTTGGGAGGAGCAAAGTATTATATCAGTTTCAGAGATGATGCGACTTCTTGGACAGAATTGGAACCCATCAAGAAGAAAAGTGACGCTTTTGGCAGCGTCAAGAAGTACTTTGCACAATGTGAGGCCATGCATGGAGTGAAGATTAAGGCATTTCGCTCAGATAATGGTGGGGAGTTCACATCTCATGCTTTCGAGGAATTTCTGGCCTGCTCTGGATGTAAGCATGAGGTCTCTGCTGCCTATTCACAGGAGCAGAATGGAGTTGCAGAGAGGGTCAATAGGACGATTGTTGGGCGAGCAAAGGCAATGCTGTATGGGGCTCAACTTCCACTCATTCTGTGGGCTGAAGCAGCGAGGACTGCTGTTTATATTATGAATCGAACTCCCACCAGGTCTCAAACCAAGACCCCTTATCAGTTATGGACTGGGAAGCCTGCCCAATCGCTAGTCCATCTACAGCCCTTTGGATTCGAGATTTGGCATCATGTTACAAAAGACCTTCGAAGAAAGTGGGAGCCCAATGCCATTCAAGGACATCTTGTGGGCTATGAAGGAAGAAATCAGAATAGGGTGTACTGCAACCATTCGATAATCATCACCAGGGATGTTGATTTTGTACCTCCAGCGCCAGCGGCAGCACTATATCCACTTGTGGATATCATCAAGGAAGATGAAGAGGAGGACTCAGGAGTTGCCTTGAAGCCATCGAAGGCAGACTCACATGCAGATACACCGCCACCAGCAGAATCCAATCGAAGTGAGGACAATGAGGAAACCCTTGATTCGATTACAGTCAAAGCTCCTGCTCCAGGACAGCAGTCGATGATGAAGCTACCAGAGCAGTTGTAGGACCATCGAGAAGACAGAGCTCACGAAAGAATGCTGGCATATTCAGTACCCCAATGTTCCATGAGGAACAGTCACAAAGCACTCAGCAGACTGGCAGCAACAAGGGACACGCTGCAGTAGCAGGCAACTACATCCATCGAAGAACCTCGAACTTGGGAAGAGGCTATGCATTCCCCCACAACGAAGTCAGTGGGTGCAGGCATGCCAAGAGGAACTGGCATCGATTTTGAAGAATAAAGTCTGGACTGAAGTGCATCGAAACCAAACAGAGCATTGAAATATAATCGGATGCAGATGGGTCTTTAAGATCAAGTATGGGCCAAAAGGAGAGGTCCAGCGGTACAAGGCACGACTGGTAGCAAAGGGATATACACAGTCATATGGCATCGATTATCTCGAAACATTTTCCCCAGTGGTCAAGTTTCAGACACTTCGCCTTCTACTTGTTCTTGCAGTATCAAAAGACTTCGAAATCCACCAGATGCATATAAAGACCGCATTCCTTGGGCAGGATCTGAGCGGCGATGAGCAGTCCATATACTTGAAGCTGCCTCCAGGCATTTCGAAGGGGCCCCAGGAGGAAGTGGTCTCCAACTTCACAAGACTTTGTATGGCTTAAAACAGTCATCTCGTGTTCTCAACAAGGCATTGCATGGATTCTTTACACTGCATGGTCTGCAGCGAGGGGAAGCAGATCACTGTGTATTCTTCAATGCCTCTCGAACTCTCTTCCTTATGGTCTATGTGGATGACCTTGTGTTGATTGGTGATTTGGAAAGTGTCCATTCAATGAAGAAGAAGTTGAATATTCGTTTTGAGATGTCAGATATTGGTCCCCTCTCCTACTTTCCAGGAATTGCAGTAACTCGAGATGAAAATGGACTTCATCACTCACAGGAGAGGTATGCTGAGGAGATCCTTCGACTGTAGTTGA